>JAVTVY010006849.1:0-37376 GCA_036873755.1 Hanleya hanleyi
GTCATGACAGATAATAGGTAACCAAACCCGTGTGTCGGATGTGCTCAGATAATTTTGCAAGATCATTACCATTTGTTTCTCATATATAATGAGAAAGTTTTCGCTATTTCATATTAATAGTAGCCACAGCTGTTCATTATTCCCCCCCCCCCCCACCAGATGGGTCTGAAGGAAGTAAATAAACTACTTATCAATCAAGGTGGTCAGATGAAATATAAAGGGGAAAAAGACAGATAGAGAAATTGTCACTAGATACTAGATTTGACAGCGGGGGTCATTAATGTGCTCTTTGTTAAACATAACGCTCTCGGACAAACTGGCATGCAGGTTACTGTAACGTGCAATTTATTTGACATAACGCCCTCGCAGAATGTTGTCAGGCAAATTGTTGTAGTAGCGGAGTATTAATATATGGAACGAGCATTGAGTTTAGCCTCGCCAATGCAGCGAGTGGTCTATACCTACTTCGGATGTGCTGTGAGAAGACTTTCCGTACGCGAGCTACGCTCCCCTACGGGCATACATTTAGACATAGTCAAATACATACGTGTAATATTAAGACATATCAATGCGGTACCTTATTGTATAATCATACAGTCATGTACTCCGGTCTATCGTTATATACGGTCGGATCATTAGAATAAAGCTATGATCATTAGAATATACAAGGCTGTTCAGTCACAGCCTTGCATAACGTAAGACGGACCCAATTATAGTGCAGCAGATGTGTTTAGGGCTAGGCCATTCCTACCACACTCTTCCCCCTCACATTTTACGAGTGCCTCCAGAGCCGCCAATGTCATCCCAGATATTTTGGGAGTAAGTTCTTAAAATCTACTCGATTCCATAAATACCATGTTCACCGGACCCAAACCCGAAACTCGCACAACACCCGATGGTACACCCGCCCAAATGCGGGCGGACTGGTCAGAACCGCCAAACTGTAGATTCCACGTCTGTAGTTCTCTCCGCACTAAAGTGCTTCATCAATAAAATATTTAGAATGAGAGTCCTTGATCGCTGGAGCTCGATACGACACCCATTTAGATTGATGTAATTCCTAGTGCTCAACATACGATAAAAGCAACAGTCAATATTTTGAAGTCTATATTGAAGAGAAATCTCACATGGCAGTTCTTAACTACTGTGGTCCAGTACTTGTCACCCACAGATTGTTAGTCTAAAAATTTGGTTACGGTCTTTATTAAGAATTTCATATTTATACCACCATCCTTCATCAAATTTGAATGTTAATAATAGTCCAATTGTATCCTGACGAACCGATCCCCCTATAGCGTGCGCTAACGTGCTCAGACGCCACAAGCGGAATTTAGGAGATAGGACGTTTACCTCTGCCTTCTTAGTGGCGACCCTGAGTTAGGGGAGACAGAAATGCCAAAGTTAGTTGATAGCGGGAATACATGTGTTTATCAAAGGCTTACACTAAGAGCACTTGGACCCAGTTGGTCAGGAGCCAAAGCCAAGAACAATAAATACTTTGGCCAGAAAAGAACTTATCATTTGCTATAGTTCACCATACTAGAAGAGTTAGCTAAGACACTTAGATATTCAGGCAATATAAAATGACTACCCCACGTTCTTTTCGCCGGACCAAAAATACTAGAGCGGATTTAGAATCTGGAATAAAACACATTCTCATATTACGATAGAATTCATAAAATGCCTGAAACCGCGCGGAATATCTACATAGGATGAACAGAATCTTACTGAGAATCATGAGCACATTTTTTCTCTCTTGAAAGTGACCCCAGATCATTTGGACCATAATCAGCTACTAAATAAAAAAAAATACCGTTACAGTTTTCTATTGCTCTATTAATAACAGAATGTGACTAAAATCAGCGAAAACAGCGTGAATGTCGAGCTGGATAAGAAATATATGTTAAAACGAAGTACAGCGGCAGAAACAGAAATAGGATTCGACATATCGATAACATAAATCCATGACATTATCCCCCGACGACAGTTTCCCCAGCCACAGTTTCCCCACCGACATTTTCCCCACCCTAATATTATGTGATGTAATAATTCGATCTGCGAACAATCACAGTCGCGGTCTGCCGACAATCACAGTCGCGATCTGCCGACAATCACAGTCGCGGTCTGCCGACAATCACAGTCGCGATCTGCCGACAATCACAGTCGCGGTCTGCCGACAATCACAGTCACGGTCTGCCGACAATCACAGTCGCGATCTGCCGACAATCACAGTCGCGGTCTGCCGACAATCACAGTCGCGATCTGCCGACAATCACAGTCGCGATCTGCCGACAATCACAGTCGCGGTCTGCCGACAATCACAGTCACGGTCTGCCGACAATCACAGTCGCGATCTGCCGACAATCACAGTCGCGGTCTACCGACAATCACAGTCGCGCTAATTTTCCCACCTTCACTTTTTTTAAGTTTGCACGTTGGAGAGTTCCAGGAATTCAAGGCCGATTACTTTTTAGTTGACCATCGGAAGAGGAGCAATAAGATGAAGACAATTGTATGAAGAGATGTTCATATATACACCCACTTTCTCGGGGTGTTCTGACGATTTAGACAGACCTGAAGTTTGAAACAATACATTATCACAAAATAAATCTACTCAAAAGTATTGATTACCCACTGTATAGTCACAAACTATGGACTATAGATAGCCTTGCCGGAAATTGACGAAATAACACTTGAATTCAAATTTGATGTGGTTGTCACAGGCATACATAAGACCATGCCAAGAAATAAATAACACACAGAAAACAGAACATAACAACGTGGCAACAATAATATCGTAATATTATATATTGATAATCTATTCTTATTTATCCTGCCTGAAAAGAAGGCATGGTTGCATACATCTGACGATGTTCCTCTAAAAAGTAATCTCTCTTGAATTATGCAGTACGTATGTGCATGTTTGCCTGGGAATTGTGATAATCTTGTTTGTACATGGCATTGTTTTTTGCTTTTTTTTTTAACAATCATTGATATATGTATATATATTTTTATGTTTCTATATGTATTCATGTATGGAAATAAAGTAAAGTAAAAGAATTCCTAGAACTCTCCTACGTTCCATTCTCATGGCATCAGATTGAATTTCCCCTTTTGTCAGATATACCCTCTGATGTCAAAGTGGGGCAAATTGCGGCGCGCAGCTTTTCTGCGCATGGCTCTAGTCCAATCAACAGCCTCCGTTACTAAATGAAGCGAACTTGTTGAGATTACCGAATGGGACTGATGATTTCCGAAAAGGTCGACGTAAGTTCGGCGAGCCAATCAACATAGGCGATGTATATCGACGTATTTCTCGTCCACCTCCTTCATTGATTGTTTTTATTACTTGCTGCACATAAATATATAATAATATGCGGATGAGTAATTTTGGTTGAGTAATTTTTCGATATTATATTTTGTGTTGACTTTGATCTGTATTGTGTTACCCTCCCTTACTGAGTTCAAAAGATCGGCGACATGAAACAGATATCATTCGATACACATGGCCATTATATAATTTTCTGAAAGACGCACGCTTGTTGATTGCATGGTGACATCTGTCACATGCTTGATCCATTTTCCAGGGTCATTATCAAATAATGCTTACAATAGCTCTGTTTACCGACGGATTGGAGGTTACACACTCTGACGTTGGGAGAATGCTACGTGCAAACTTTGAAAATAAATCAAGGTGGGGAAATGACCGCGACTGTTATTGTCGACAGATCGAATTATTACAGCACGTAATATTAGGATGAGGGAAACCTCATACTGTCGTGAGGGAACTGTCGGTGGGGAAACTGTCGCTGGGGAAACTCGTCGGGGGATAATGTCGGTATTCCTTCACAAATATTACAGAGTGGATGGAAAACCGCCAGACAACCGATCCCAGACATTTTTTTTTTCAAGTCCCTGCTGCAAGAAACGAACTTTCTAGTCCATAACAGAATAGTGTTTGAAAACTGTCGCTTTTTTGTTTAATGTATTGTGTATAGCTCCATTTACCTACAGTTTTGTGTCCAATTTTAATATCACCCATGAATCAACTTTACAATTTGCTAAACTGTGATGTACTCAGTGTCATTTTAAATAAAATTGAATGTTGACAGAGTACATGAGTATTTTATCGATGAAAGTGGACAAATGTAACGAAACGAAAATAAAATGTAACATCCTTGCTTTAAAGAGCACATCGTTATGTCAGCAAATCCGAACACAACTCTCAATAACTTCGTCAACGTGTATTCAGTCTAATATGTTTTCATTCATATACATGTATTTATTGAGTTTCAGGTTAAGGCCAGGACTCCCTCGCCCAGTCCGGCTCTTGACTCTCGTTTTGTTCTATGTACCTAACGTGCTCGGAATATATGATGAATAGCCAGTGGGTAGTGCAGTTAGCATGGCTGCAGTTTTCAGCGTGTCGGTCACAGGACTGAAAGGGATTTGAGCAGGTAGACCAACAGAACACTACATAAAGTATAGGTCCGGGTAAAGCTTAACATTTCAAATTTCACCAGCAATACCAGTATTAGTTTTATTTTATTTTTTTAAAATATTTTTGGGCACTGACGCCTCGTGATACGAGCGGGCATTTGGAACTGACGAACGGAAATATACGAACCTGCCACTCGAAATCATCGAGAATTTGAGAATGATGACCCCCGGCCGGTTCTTTAATTTTCATATTTTGCAAAGTCTGAAAAAGTTGGACAGTCTATTTTCATATTTTGCTTTAACAAAATTATTTGTTATATTTTGTTATCAATGACATATTAAAAGGTAAAAAAATAATAAAATTTTGCAAAGTCTGAACATTTTGGGCAGTCTATTTTCGTATTGTTTTTTTTTTAAATTGAGAAAAAATCAATTTGTTTTATTGAGGTCGTTTGTTCTCTGTAAAGCTTTGTGGGAGGCACGCGAATAGGTGCGAAACGGGCAAAGCACAGGACAATTTCAGAATGCGGCATAGGTGTGAAATGATCAATGGGTTAAACTAAAGTACACAGGAAAATATGACACTTCCACTGACATAGTCCATGAATAGGTTGTTTGCTGTATCGTTCTCCGTAAAGCCTTTGTTGGAAGGCACGCGAACAGGTGTGAATATGATAATTTCAGTGCATATGCGCAAAACTTCGAGCAAAGAACGAGAGGATACGAATTACATAGACTGATATGATGTGGAGAACGCATTCTCAAATCTTTACTTTTCAGCGGGATTAAGAGCGTTCCATATAACTTATGAAAATTCCCACTCGAGAGAAGGAAAACATATTCCAAACGAGCCGCCATTACTCGAATAAGTATTCCAGTAAAAATTATTAACGACACTCTGAGAGAAACGAGACTAGAGCGCATCATGCCTGCAGCTTGTGTCGAGCGTCTTGATTGGCCAGCTTTCTTTCAGCGCGCTCATCCCATTCTCTTAGACACAACGGAAGTAACAGCGGCTCTAAACAAAGGATCAGCTGTTCTATCAATTACAATGCCGTGATCGCCACCCGCGCAACTGGGGGATTTTTAACCTAGGCCTCAATGGAACGTAACAGGTTTTTCCTAAAAATCTTCTCTCATACTTGTGATAAATTTCTACAACTTGGCGAAGTAAAAGATAGTACATGGGATAACGAGCTCGTCATCATGGCACAGGTTTTAAAGAGTATTATATGGGAAAATCCCATCATTTTCTGACAAATAATCCAATAATTGAGCAAGTTTTGATAAAATGTATACCATAAATCAGCGGTCAGTACATATCGTTCCATATTTATGGCGTTTATCACATTTACCCGTGAACAAGGGGGTGGGGGGAGGGGGGTGCTTGTGACGTAATTTTTACTTCACATTGCCTTGTGCTCTGTGGGGCGTGTCTATCTTTAATCAACCAATTGGATGAAGCCCCGGGAGAATTTCTAGTACATGTACATTAGCAGGCCAAACTGAAACATCCCGGGCGCGGTTCACCATAACGGCCCAATGATTGTAACACATTCATGTTGAGCGACTGGTGACGTCATTGCGATTTAGGCACGTTGGATCCCAACATATCCTCTATTTTGTGTATAACGATATCAGGATTTATAATTAACGTGAATTATGGGAAAGAAATGATACGTGCACGATATGATAAAAACTCCACTTTATCAGAAGAAATATATGCGTGTGAGCCAGAGCTTGTCACTAGATAGACCGCACTACGGTGGCCTAATGGTTAGAGCGTCGGTCTCGTAAGCGGTAAAGTATTGGGATCAATCCCAGGCCGGGTCATACCGAAGACTTGAAAAATGGAAATTGTTGCTTTTTCGCTTACGCTCAGCATTAAGAGGATAGAACAAGGACTGGTTCGCTCGGTGTCAGTATAATGTGACTGAGTGGGGTGTCATGTCTGCCTACCGCATGATATTTCAGTGGGACAGCACTATAAAATGGCAGCATTGGATCTGCTCTGTTCCAAGTAAGTGCAAAAAAGTTTATATACACCGATACCAGAAAATTAAAAATGGAAGTACAGTTAGAGCTACCACTCAGTCATTCAAGATCAAGTTGATTCGATATGGTTGCTCTGCTGAACACCGTGATCTTAAGAAGGAAATATCACCAAAGTAATGACATAGCGCCAGGCCTTATTACTATAAGCATAATGGCGTTTACTCAAAATTACTCTAACATATTTTAGGGAATACACGAAAGAGAGAACCCGCCAGCAGTCCCTCCAGAATGCGGCGTAGGTGTGAAATGATCAGTGGTATAAAACAATGCTACAAAACAAATCACATGCCCGCCGACATAATCACCAAACATGATTTCCACTCGAGAGAAGGAAAACATATTCCAAACGAGCCGCCATTACTTGAATAAGTATTCCAGTAAAAATTGTTAAACACTCTGAGAGAAAGGGGAGAGATACTATTTTTTTTCCTTTTTTTTTCTCTGATTATCACTGTTTCGAATCAAAATATATTTTTTTTATGAAATTTAATAATTACCCGAAAAAAATCTTTCTTTTTTTAAATAATTGTTTCGTGCCAAATTGTTCGTACCACATTTGTTAAAATTCTCCTGTACATGTATTTCTCCGATATTCTCCAGTGAAAATAGTTGTGGGCTGATGTCCACTTCTCGAATAAGCCCATTGGGATGCCGGGGGGAGGGGGAATTTTCCTACACTCGTTGTCCATACGGGCGCCAAGCCTATTGAGCTGCTTTCCTTAAGGGCTCCTGTAGTCCGTGAGCTACTAGGGGTCACCTTGCACCCACTACAGACCGAAACATTAAACATTTATAAACAATGTTTCTATTTGTTACTAAGTCAAACCTGCTTTAATTAATGCCTTTAATCTCCAATTAAATGCACAATCAAACGTAGAAAAACGGAAGTTAAAAGAAAAAGTTAACTCCCCTAGGAGAGTTGTCCGCCCCCAGGAGAGCTCTCCCATTCAATCCAGCGTGGTTACTATAAAGGTCATTGTAAGCCTTATTCCAATCCTCTTTCTCAAACCGAGACCAGTAGTAAACAAGGCCGCGGTACGAGGGGAAGGAAGGGAGGGCAAATTAAATTAAAGCAGGTTTGACTTAGTAACAAATAGAAACATTGTTTATAAATGTTTAATATTTGCTTCCTAAGTCTTAAACCTGCTTTAATTAATGCCTCAGTACCAACATAAGGAGGTGGGAACCTCGGACTTGAAGTAGTTCCAAAAGTAGGCTAAGTAACCGCTGGAATGACACAGAAAACATGGGCATAAGCATGAAACAATCAACAATCAACAATTGAAACCCTGGTCAAGGACGGAAAAAGTTAAAATGTGGATAAGATACAGTTGTACTTATCTTGATTGTCTACATCCATGTAGCTGTGCTCGTGGTGTGGAAGTAATTTCAACCGAGAAAGGACCCCTACCCGCAGGTTGATAGGTCTACTCGGGAAGCCATCTATACCAAGAAAGGACCCTACCCGCAGGACGATAGGTCTACTTGGTAAGGCTTATCTGCATGCAGATTCTTGGCTGTTCCTAAGTCCGGGTGAAGCAGAACCAGTCCGTGCCTAGAGGTCGCCAAGCCACACCATTCTCAGTCCACAATCGTCTTACGTCCAACTTGCTTCTTGGGAGTTGAGCGTAGATGACGCAGCTGAGATCATGAGAAGGAAGTCAGATTCAACCTCTAAGACACAATCAAAACCGCAAATAAGGTAAAGATCACACTCACCATGGAGTCAGGCATCTTAGAGTGATGATTTAGTGTCCGACATCTCTTAGAGGATCCAAGGTCGTCCATCTGACTTATTTCTTCCTTCAATATGTGATCAATCAAATGTGGACCAATAGTATGAATGAGATGAGATGATACAGCAATTTGCAGATTTGCTGCGATGATACAAAATGCCGCCCCCCCCCCTTTTTTTGAAAATTTAGTTGACCACGTGCTGGGCCGCTATCAGCGGCCCAAGCGTGGTCATCCTATCTGACTGGACTGACATATCTCTCAGATAGAAATTGGTGAACGTGGAGTTCGCCGTCCAGGCACAAGACTGGACAATGTCAAGGAGGAGCAGGTTCTTCCATAAATCTCAACAAAAGAAACCTGGCCGGTAAAGCCGAGGGTAATTATGGAGTAGTAATAGAAGATACTAATCTAACCTATCTTTTGAGTGTCTTCCTCCATGTAGCTGGGATGACACAGATAAGGGAATAAACATGAGACAAACAACAAGCAACAAGAAAAACCCTGGTCAGAGACGAAAGGGTAAATCATGGATATGATACAGATATACTTATTCTTGAGTGCCTCCATCCATGTAGCTGTGCTCGTGGTGTGATATGCAAACTCTACCAAGATGTCAGGATCCTCTACCACTCGGGTTGTTAGGTCTTCTTGGTCTTAGAGGGCGCCAAGCCACGCCATTCTCAGTCCACCAACGACTTACGACCAACTTGTCTTGTGAGTTGAGCGTAGGAGACACAGCCGAGATCATCCAGAAGAAAGTCAGTTTCAAGCTGAAAGACACAAGCAAAACCGTAGTTAAGGTAAAGATTAAACTCTCAAAGTGTCAGACCTCTTAGACTGATGATTAGAGAGTCCATGGTCGTCTATCCGACTTATTCCTTCCTTCAAAGACGATCATGATGAAGAGCAAGATGGCTGCCTTGCTGCAATGGTGACAAATTCTGCCCCCCCCCTCTCTTCCTGAAAGAACTAACCACGTGCTAGGTAGCCCTTAGTGGCCCAAGCGTGGTCACACTATCTGACTGCACTGACATATCACACAGATAGAAATTTGTGAACGTGGAATTTGCTGTCCAGACACAATACTGGACAATGTCATGGAGGGACAAGTTCTTCCATAAAGGCCATGTGTAGCGATGGCACGAAACACATTAGAAGAAGCAGAAGACAGTAGTGGGGGCGTCAATAGTATATCTACCTTCTGCCAATTGATAAGACTATTTTATGGTCTTCTTCAACTACGCGGCTTTTTTAAACATCAAGCCTTGCTGACAGGCGAAGGGACATGATAACCGTAGCCGAAAGCCGCGAACGAAATCGGTACGAGTAAGATAGTGGCGGATGGCTCGAACAGGATCTAGCAGAAGATCGTCCTCGAGGCCATGTACAAAGTCTGACAACGCAGGAATGGAGTACGAACGTTGAGCGCACGGACCTGAACGAACAGACTAATTTTTGGCGATAAATTCAGGAATGGGCCGAAAAAAAGAATGCAAGACCAATCCGCTGTCCAGGACATAGAAGATCTTTCAAGAGCATAAAGTTGAGACACTCTGGACGCCAAAGTAAACGCCGCCACAAAGGCCGTCTTATAAGACACAGCTTTTATAGACGCGGACTCTAAGGGTTCAAAAGGTGGTATAATCAGAGCACACCGAACCACACCGATATTCAATTTCGGTAACAGTTGGCGAGTACAACGCGACTGTAATGCGAAGGCGCGAATAAGCGCAGAGATATTATCATTAAGGCTAATGTTGGTACCAAAAGTAAGACGTAACACCCAAGCCAGAGCAGAACGATAGCCTTCCCTGGTGCTAATATGAGACTTCCTATCCTGGTGGAGGAAGTCAATTACGAGGGAAATAGAGTCGGGAATGGTATCACGACCTCGGCACCAGGACAAATAATCCGCTGTAGAGACCGAACCCGAAAAACGAACGCAGTGAGTAAGGTCCTACATATAACAAACAACCCTAAGGTTGATGACAGAACCATAATGTCAAAGTCTAACCATTGGTGTAACGGTCTATACAGGAATAAAGTACCTGATGGAGAAAGTCGGAAAAACTGTCCCCCAAGTACACCACGAAAACATTGTGTTGCTTAAGCACAATCCTAAGGTAAATGGATCTCAACATAATGTTTGTGTGTTAAAGTCAACATGGATCTGTGTTAATACAACACTGTGCTGAATTCAATTAAGGGCGACTAGTCCGTCATTCACAATCCCGCCGTCGTCCTCAGAGAATAACCACGACCATAATCCAAAGACCTATACCATATAACAGTATTTGATGAAATACTGTTGATTCCAATACAATTTTGATATTCTGAACTCCAGACTGGAAACAACAAGGTCTGAACAGAACTCTCTTCGTGGAGTAACGACGAACCTAAGTAAATCACAATGTGAAAAACCCGAGAGGAATTGATACCAGTGGAAGGTTGACGCCAAACGAACGGACTTCCCCTCCCGCCGACGACCGACGATGGAGATCAAAGGAAGTGCCGATGAATGAATATAAAATATGCATCTCGCAAATGAAGAAATGACGTGACAAACGGCGTTATGGCGTACCGGAAACGTCTAACCGATGTAATAGAACGACGCACAGGTGTATGAGAGACACATGACGGCGTAATGAACATGTCGTCAAGGTGTAATAGGAAAGCGTAATGTGAAAAATGCGAGAAACGTTGTATATGATAAACAACGTAGTGATTTCCTCATTCACAACAACTTAATGTATATACATGCTCATAATGGAGCAGGATACAAACTTATAAAAGTACACGACGTAACAGAAGGGCGTTGCAAACAGTAACCCCAAAATCGATTGTAATAATTTTCCTTCTCTTTAAACGCAGTAGAGATGAACATATTAAATGTTTGTAGCGTTAATCACCAAATGTAAGCTCAATGAGATAAATGGGATTATGGATCTTTGTGTCAGTGAACATGAAATAATGTGTCAATGAATATGGTTACATTATGACCTCTCCCGATGTAATTTGTCTCCTGTACATGAAATTCAGTACTGGAGTTTTATATGGAGAGAATATTAAACATTTACAACAATGTTACTATCAATAACCAAAAAGTCACACAATCGACATCCAGAACAAAGATTTTTCCAGGAAACCAAAACAAATCCTTAAAGAATTTTAAATTCCCGAAGAGAGGAAAAACATTTAAAATCTCTCGCCGGCAGGAAAATGAGGTTATTCAAAAATTTAGAATTTGAAATGACCTAACACGAACAAATTTGTCGAGAAGAGGACGAACAGTAAGAACATTACTAAAGAGCAGTTTGATGCTCTAGTAGACTGTACCGGTAATACATACTTGGTAGAAAGAAACCATAGAAGACTTCACGACTTACGTGTCATTAGGCTTGATCCTTGGCCGGACCAATACATTCCCACTCACGCTAGTAAAATTTTAAAATTTTCTCATAGGGAAGAAATTAAAATTAGTGCATAACTCCATCTGAATTATAAGCGTAACACAGTATACAGATGGAACCAGCTTGGTGAGAAACAAACAAATCACATGTATAAAACAAATTTGTGTATCAAGGCATAGCACCGTTTCACAATAAACAGTGGGTAATAGGATTACATACTCACGATAACCAACACGTGATCCCTTTGTTGATCGACACACCCTTAATCACATAAAGAGATCAGCAAAGACGCTCATTAAAATGCAACAAACAGTCGTAGCATTGAAGCCCCGTAACATCCATTTATGCTATTATTATAGCATCGTTTAAATAGGGTTGAGTTTTGGTTACGTACACAAAAACAACAAACACGTAAACATGAGAGGCAGAATAAAACCTCCGTAAGATCTCTCTTGAAGACAGGATATCAAAATCACATAATAATACTTGATATAACAAGAGATTACCTTCTTGGTAGGACCAAAGAATTGAATGGATGAAGGTGAGAAACAATCAAAGTCCGAACAAAACATACAACAACAACATGGAACATTGACGGACTGCTTATAAAGAGTCGGATTTCCCCGGCGGGGAAAAACGAACCTCCCGCGTCAAACGAGGGTAGTTCTCACAATCCTGGTAATTTATACAACAATTCAATGGATAAAATCATGAAACAACGAAACAAAAACCTGTTCGTTTAAAGTACATCACAATAGGCTCCATACTGACCGAACAAAACGGAATGTTGGGGGCTAATAAAAGCCCACCTCAAACACACCGGGTCGCAACTCAAAGTTTGTGTGAAGACGTAATATTGAATACACACTGGCCTAATGCAGGACTGTGTTATTTGTTAAACATGAGATTTCATAAAGAGTTTTAGAAAAACATCGTCAGACGATCATTTCAATAGAATTTAAAATCTCCGCCAAAAACCAAATATTTAGCGACGTACGTCCGAAGACACTCAACACGTGGCCGACTCAAACGAGTCCAACATTCGCCCCAACAAATAGATCGGGCACGGAATTAAATAAACTATGTCCAGATTAAACCGACAACGGAGAAATAGACACACGACGTTGTTTATTAGCTTTCTTCTTTTTGGAAGAAACATGTGGTACCGATAGACAGAGGCGAAATAACATGTGGCAAAGAATTCTTTGTCTGACGGAGACAATGGAATGGCCAGGCAAGACCGACCTGGTCTTTGTTGAGCGTAACAAAGGAACGGGTTTTGGATCGACCCTAGACAATGAATCTCCGGACCGGGTCAAACTGTCTAGCAACCTAGAATTATCTTCGTGTAGGACAGTATGGAATACATACCGACGCGGGAGAAACTGGGTCTTGACCAGCTCGGTCAAGATCCTCATTACACTTCATATCATTGACCAAAGAAATTTCTAAGACCCGTCTGTCGATTTCCGAAATAGACGGGACATCACAAGCATGTAAAAGAAAAACACGACGAGCCTGGGCATAACTCCTCCAAGCCGTCGGATCCCATAATACACATTCCGCGCACGTGGACGCACGATAACACAAAACTTTACAAGAAAAGCAAGCCGTGTGAGAGTCCAAAGGGGACAAATTTTGCCCGCACGTACGACAAGGAATACAAGTCGGAACTTCAGACATAATCATACAATAAGTAAGTTCCGAATAAACAACAAAGTCAACACTTGATAAAGGATATACCAGCGAGACAACAACAACTAATGTTGTAAAATTGACTCTGAACACTTCCCTAGATGTGCACTGCTCGAGCAAACAGGAGAAAGAGGATTGAAATAAGGCTTACAATGACCTTTATAGTAACCACGCTGGATTGAATGGGAGAGCTCTCCTAGGGGCGGACAACTCTCCTAGGGGAGTTAACTTTTTCTTTTAATTTCCGTTTTTCTACGTTTGATTGTGCATTTAATTGGAGATTAAAGGCATTAATTAAAGCAGGTTTGAGACTTAGGAAGCAAATTATGTTTTTTATGTACTTTAGGACATGTCAAATAAGAAACAACTTGTTAACAGTTGATAAACTGGGACTCACTACCCCTTTAATCACTTTGAAATTACCCCTGTGTTAAAAAGTACAATTTTTGTGAAAATAGGGGGTAGGGTTACGAGAATAGTCTTATCTTCCATAATTATTATCCAATCTTTATAATGTTGGTCACATATTATTCAGCATTGATTGCTGCATCAAATATTTACAAGATACTATTACTATTTGTTGGGTATGACGTCACACAGGGACCATACATACAACAGTATGAGTAGTAGCGAAAGCGGGCATTTGGGAGTGCGTGAGGGTGTGTTTGAGCGATTGAGGGACCATTCTTGGTCCGAATGCGTCGTGTGAGGTGTCAAAGTGAAGCCCTCGGTGTGGGTAGACCACGACTCGAGGGATGTCCACATGATCTGTGACATCATTGGTGACGTCATCAGTAGGAGTAGTAGCCAAAGTGGGCAATTTTGGGGGTGTGAAGGAAGGTGTTTGGGGTAGAGATGGACCATCCGTGGTCCAATTGGACCGTGTGGGGCGTCATCTTGTAGCTCTCTGCATGTAGACGACGAATGATATGGTTTTTGTTGGAAGTCGCATCGTGCTACTCATGCGCAGTTGAGCAGTAGTAAGGAAAGATGTCATTTTGGGCGTGGGCAATGACATGTTTGGGCAATCAAAGGGACCCATGTTTGGTCCAAATGGACCGGTTCGGGTATTCTAGTGAAGCTTTGATGAGGTAGAGTCAGACTGGCGTAGTTTTATTAGAAGTCGCACCAATTTGCGCATGCGCAGGTGGGGTGTAGTAAGTAAAGTGGTCATTCTTGAGGTGTGCCGGGGTATATTTGAGAGATTGAGGTTCTATATCTCATCCAAAGATGGAGTGTATAGGGTGTCATCTTGAAGCTTTCGTGGTGTAGACCACGACTTGAGGGGTTTCCATGTCATCTGTACGTCATTGATGACGTCATCAGTACAAGTGGTAGCGAAAGCGGCCATTTTAGGGATGCGTAGAGGCGCGTTTGAGAGACGGAGGGACCATTCTTGGTCCGAATGGGACGTGTGGAGTATTATATTGAAGCTTACGTAAGACAGCGTCCGACTGGTCTGGCGTATCGTGGAAGTAAGGGATATGGTATGCATGTGCAGACAGGAAATAGTGGAGAAGGGGCAATTGAATGGAATTTCAGACTCGAGGTGGACCATTCATGGTCCGAATGGTTCGTGTGGGGTTTCGTAGTGAAGGGCTGATGGGGTAGCCTCGGGTTGGACTGTTGTCATCGCACGCATCCTGGTGTACCTTATGCCCTACGGGCTATAGGGTACAGGGTGCATCACAGGTACGTGCGCATGCCTGCGATGACGTCACTTTCTAGCTCCAAGACCTCCAAGCTCCGACTCCAAGAGCTCCGACTTCAAGAGCTCCGACTTCAAGAGCTCCGAGCTCCAAGTTCTCAACCGATCCATCCCACAGCTCCGAGCTCTGTAGTTTCTCAAATGGCGGCTTCTGATTGGATAAAATATCTATATTACTGCCAGACTGCGCGTGCGCAGAACGATGATACTAGTCTACACACCAGTCCAATTCGACGCTACCCCACACGACCCATTCGGACCACGGATGGTTCACCTCGAGTCTAAACTTCCATTCCAGTGCCCCTTTTCCAATATTTGCTGTCTGCTCATGCTAGCCATATCCCCTACTTCTATGACACATTGGACCAGTCGGACGCTGTTCCACAAAAGCTTCGATATGATACCCAACATGTCCCATTCGGACCAAGAATGGTCCCTCAGTCTGTCAAACATATCACCTCGCATCCCTAAAATGGCCGCTTTCGTTACCACTCGTACTGATGACGTTACCAATGACGTCACAGACGACATGGAAATCCCTCAAATCATGGTCTACACCACAAGAGCTTCAAGATGACACCATAGACTCCATCTTTGGATGAGATATAGAACCTCAATCTCTCAAATATACCCCTGCGCACCTCCAGAATTACCACTTTACTTATTACATCCCAACTGCGCATGCGCAGATTGGTGCGACTTCCAATAAAACCACGCCAGTCCGATTCTACCCAACGAAAGCTTCACTACGATACCCGAACTGGTCCACTTGATTACCCAAACATGTCATTGCCCACGCCCAAAATGACATCTTTCCTTACTACTGCCCAACTGCACATAAGTAGTACGATGCGACTTCCAACAAAAACCATATCATTCGTCGTCTACATGCAGAGAGCTACAAGATGAGACCCCACACGATCCATTTGGACCACGGATGGTCCATCTCTACCCCAAACACCTTCCTTCACACCCCCAAAATTGCCGACTTTGGCTACTACTCCTACTGATGACGTCACCGATGATGTCACAGATCATGTGGACATCCCTCGAGTCGTGGTCTACACACCGAGGGCTTCACTTTGACACCTCACACGACGCATTCGGACCAAGAATGGTCCCTCAATCGCTCAAACACACCCTCACGCACTCCCAAATGCCAGCTTTCGCTACTACTCATACTGTTGTATGTATGGTCCCTGTGTGACGTCATACCCAATAAATAGTAACAGTATCTTGTAAATATTTGATGCAGCAATCAATGCTGAATAATATGTGACCAACATTATAAAGATTGGATAATAATTATGGAAGATAAGACTATTCTTGTCACCCTACCCCCTATTTTCACAAAAATTGATTAAAAGTGATTAAAGGGGTAGTCAGTCCCAGTTTATCGACTGTTAACAAGTTGTTTCTTATTTGACATGTCCTAAAGTACATAAAAAACATAGTTTCGGTCTGAAGGGGGGGGGGGGTGCAAGGTGACCCCTAGTAGCTCACGGACTACTGTCCTGTGCCCCTTTATAACGTTATATAGCGTATTATTATGAGTAAACTTATCAGTTACAACATAATATTATGACTGAACCCACAAGAAACGTAGAGCGTAGTACATTGGTAAGAGCAAGTAGGTAGGAGGTTAAGTCTGAGAAAATACAAACCATACAAATATGCCGTATATCGCTACCAAATATACGGTAACAAGCGCCCTTATTCATTTTCGTCCATTTATTTTCAGAAAATAAATCACGCATCAAAATATGTTCTTGGATTATTTATTACATTTCTTGAAAATATGTCATATGTGCACCATGATCACCATTTCTAACTAAAAATACGCCGCAACAATTTCGCCGCAAACAGGTATAATTGCCTTAACTCCTATATAATGCCATGGCCATAGGTATTTCAATGTGACCGCTAGTTGGGCTCAATATGACCTCAAGTAGAAATAGATAATAAATTCACCAAGCAAAATCTAACCGGAAGGGTAAGTTGATTACCTCAACATCCGACGATCAAAAATGAACGTTGACCGTCATTCGGTGAACTAAAAACAAAATTAACTGATTAGTTTTTAAGGTTACGTTTATTTTAAGTACATATATACTGTATATATGCATTACTATAAAATAGGCGTTGTCGAGGAGGTGAGAGGTCTTTAAAAATTTCTAACGCAGCTATTGTTCAATGTAACGCGCTCGAAGAGCCTACGAGACAGTTAAATTAGCGATCGAACGCACTCATTGTTCACAGCTAACCTGCTTGTAACGCTCTCCTAACGCATTCTAAGGCCGCGTTAGCAGGCTACTAACGGGCATGCTGTGAATCGTAACGTGCTCGGACTTAATCCCTAATGCGTTAGGTAGAACCTTTAATCTGGTCGGTACTGTAGCTGAAATATTGCTGAACGCGACGTTAAAATTAAATCTCTCTCTCTCTCTCGCAATGGTATCGATTGCTTGTAGTTTGCCATAACATTTGCATGTTCTCATTAAGCTTAAGTTCTTGACGTAGGCTGTGCAAGACTCGATCATTTGCAGCAGTTATCGGTCTCCGAAACGAAGCGCTGGTTAGTCCATGCCTAATTTTTCATGTTTCCTTCTGACTTTTCTTTCCGTTCAACATAACAGAAATTTACCTGTATATTTGTGCTTTCGTTGTATATGTTTATATACGTTTTTTTGACGGGAATGGTCGTGTTTTGTAATGTATAATCGCCCACCTTGCGCAAATCACGGATCGAACTATTTGGAAGAACAGATCAGGGCATTGATGCCTGTGCATTCTAGTGCAGTAGATTTGAGTGTGAAAATGCTTGATAAAAGCATGATAATTAGCACCAAGGTGAGGAAGGATATATGACACCTATATAGAGGATCTTCTCCGCTCCCCCGCTTCATTCACAAAACAGCTGCTGCTGCGCTCTCCTGAATATTTCATTTCCACTTGGGCTATAAGACTGAAAGCTCCGGCAAGAAACTCAACAAGCAGATGTGAAAGAAATTACAGAAACCAGGCTAGCCAAACTCTATGACTGGATAGAAATTTGACATAATAGGACTATCGCAAGATTGTTTCCTGCAGTAGAGTCAACGTTAGAATGATCACTTCATTTAATTGTCCCGTCACGACAGAGGGTCTAGCACATATACCAGGGCGTATTGACAAAATCGAAGAAATTTATATTTCATATAAGCGCATCAATAATAGAACATTAGTAGTAATCTTGTAGTTGTACCAAATGTAATGCACCTATGTGACGGTCAAGCAATCCTACGAAGAATAAAATAAACCATCCAATAAATGCTATCCTATATATGTAGTAGGCCAGCAGAATGTTTTGTCTGTTGATTAGTCATCAATATTCTCGAAAACCCATTTTATTAGACATGCAATAAGACCACAAGGAGAAACAATAGCTTCAGGTGCATAATAATATGTGGATGTGTTCGTTTGCACTATGGGTCAGTGAAAACGTTTTGTATATAGCATTAGGAGATGTTTCCGAAAATGGTTGTACGTTTGGTCAGGTCTTATTGACACACTGAAAAGAATTTGGTCTTGGAGAACTTTTCCAACCAGATATGAAGCTGGATTTGTATAGTTAATGCTTTTGGTGTACTGGCGTGGTGTTTTGTTCAGCTGAACGCGACGTTAAACCTTAATTCTCTCTCTCTCTCTCTGGTGTAATTGATCAATAGCTGTTGTTCATTTCTCGTTCTGATAAGAAAAACACGACGGCTCCGTTAACTTAATACTTCGCTCTCTTGATCATTTCAGCAAAGAGATTTCACCTTAATTGATAATCAAAGTGTTTTATTTCAAATCAACTACAACTTATATTCTAAATGACAATTTTAGAGTAATGTACAATCTTTATATTACAGATAGATTTTACCTCCCCCCCCCCCCTCATTCTCTTGCCTGACCTGTGTCACATTGTCACCAAAAGTTGTACAGTTTTGAATGATACAGGTGTTTTCTTTGTTTGATACTCAAACAACAGATTTTATCAGGGTCAATCCCCCCCCCCCCCCACCAGCCAGCAATAGAGCCAGACATGGCTTTTTCGTGTCTCATACATGAATGCTAGCCCCAAAATGAAGAATGAATAAACGATTCCATATTCATTCATGTTATCGCCGATTACGATGTACATACATGTAGTTGTGGTCTTAGTCAGTCAGAATACAGATGTGGTCACCCAGCTATGTACCCGCTTGCTATAATTTAGCCTAGCCCAGAATCATCTCGTAGGAATCAACCCGGTCTATGCAGGGATATAAAATATGGATATGTTACATCCTCTAACTGATGCAAAGAAAGTCTGGGTATTACTGACTAAACAAAGTGATGCAAGCTTGCGCTAATATCATGCCCCGAATTTGAATGTAAGTGTTTCCATGTGTACAGTTGAAAACTTCTATGCCCCGGGAAGCTGTTTTCGTCACTACCACTCTCTTGTGTCCCCAGTTCACCAATTCGCCTATGGTACCTTTTGCTGTAACCATATCCTGACAAGTATTATATCCTGACAAGTATTTTCGCTATCCCTCGTATTATGAATCTGGAAGTTTTCGCACTCAGTTTACAATGTAAACTATACAAGAACATGCAAAATAACTGTTCTTAGCTTATGTGCCAACGTCAAAGAAACTTCATCTTCACAACTATTTCCGTTATAAGACGTGTATTCAGTACGATAGACCATGGTTGTGTTAAGCAGAACGAATTCACTCTAGCCATTTCGGTTGTCAGATTTTGGTATTCTCTACCGTCCTCCAGGAAAAAAACCTTAACAATTTTAATGAAAAGCTTATGCCAATACTACAATCGCTTCAAAAAGAGAAAAACAAATGTATCCTAATGGTAGACTTTAACGTAGATTTATTTAAAACCGATCGTCATAGTCCATCCAAAACTTTTCTTGAAAACAGGAAATCTAATTACTTCTACCCCCAAATAACTAAACCCACTCGGGTCCAGCCCGATCTGCCACATTAATTGACAACATTTTTCTAAATTTTCACGAAGAAAATCTTCTTTCTAGCATATTTATAACTGAAATAACAGACCACTTCCCCATCTTTCACATTCTAAAACCACATCCACCCAACAGGTCTCCAGTACAAAATATCGTAAAATTACTTCCGAACAGAAAGCGCTCTACACGACAACAATTAGCAATACAGACTGGAAAGATGTCAGCAATGTTGCATATGATACTGATTGCGCACTAGACTTATTTCTCGGGAAATTTAACCAGGTATATAATGACTGCTTTCCAGTTGTAACATTAAAAACAGCAAAACAAAGTAGAATCATCATGCCATGGATAACGTACGGCATTTTAACATCTATCCACGGAAAAAATCGCTTATACAGATTTCAATTAATTAACCGGGACTGCGACTCTCGTAAAACTTACCGAAAGTATAGGAACAAGTTAAATAATTTAATTCGCCATGCTAGAAAAACCTATTTCGAAATAAAATTTAATGAACACCATCACGACATTAAAGGAACATGGAGAATTCTGAATCAGCTAATGCACCGTAAAAGAGCTTCGACCGTTCTCCAGTCTATAAATATAAATGCAACGGAAACCTCAGAAAGTCAACTAATTTCTGAAAAATTCAACAAACACTTTAACACCCTCGCCTCAAAATTATTTCAAAAATTCCAAACACAACAAAGAAATTTCGATGAATACTTAGGTACTCTTATTTTAAAAACTTCACGTTTTCCACTGTGCACCCCTGCGATGTACAATCTACTATAATGAGCATGAAATCAGCTGCACCGGGGTTGGATGGCATACGCATGTCCTTAGTAAAACTAGTTTCTGACTCTATTTCTTACCCTCTTTGTCACATTTGCGATCTGTGAAGTCATATGACGCAGTCAGTATGTCGGCACCTCTTCCCACTTCCCTTATATGTGTTGTAACTAATACTGTAGGTATTGTTCCTAACTCCCTAAAGGCGGCTAAAGTAACTCCGATCTACAAATCTGGAGATATTAATTCTCTTGATAACTATCGACCAATTTCTGTCCTTCCGTGCCTCAGCAAAATTCTTGAAAAACTTGCAGCAAATATGATCACAAATTTTTTAGACAACAATAATGTTATCTCTCCGAGCCAGTATGGTTTTAGGGAAAATCAGTCTACAGCTCTTGCTGCCTGCTATCTATTTGATAGGCTGGCTATGGCAAAGGAGGCAAAAGAATTCAGCATCGTCACCTTTCTTGATTTATCGAAGGCTTTCGATACGGTAAACCATAAAATTCTCCTGTCGAAACTAAATCAATACGGTTTCAGGGGCCCATCAAATAATTGGTTTAAAAGCTATCTCTCAAACAGACAACAACGTGTTTCATATAATAATGCATTATCCTCTTCTGAATTAATTGCGTGCGGTGTGCCGCAAGGATCCATCTTCGGGCCTCTCCTTTCCTCCTGTATATCAATGATATCGATAAAGTTTCTGATTTACTCATGACTATCCTTTTTGCAGACGACACTAGCGTTGTACTCTCGGGTAAAAACAGCATGGATCTCCTAGACACCATGTCTAACGAACTGGACAAACTCCATAACTGGTTTTCTTCTAACCGTCTATCTCTGAACATTAAAGAAACCAAATATGTAAAAATACCTCTGATCCCTTGCCCCCTGTGCACATTTCTGGAACAGATATTGAACTGGTGAATAATTTCAAATTCCTTGGCATCCTGTTTAATGATGTTCTGAACTGGACAAATCATATAGATTATATTTGCAGGAAGGTCTCAAGAAACATAGGTATAATTAATCACATAAAAAACTCTATAAGTAAGAAAACACTTTACATATTATATTACTCTCTGATCTTTCCTTGTTTATCGTACGGAAATATTCTGTGGGGAAATACGTGCTCAAGCCATCTAAATCCGTTGTTTCTACTACAAAAGCGTGCTGTAAGGATTATATCACTTCCAATAAACGTGATCATACACTTCCAATTTTCCTGTCGCTGCAAATTTTGCCACTTCTTCAACTGAACCAATATTCTTGCTTACGTCATGTCCACAAGTTTTTGTATAGTCTTGACCAATTACCAAACATCTACCAGACCTACTTCACCAGGCAATATGCTACCCATCAACATCAAATAAGAACCCGTAACATCAATCTGTACAGACCATTTCACTATTCCAACTTATCTTATTACACTCTCAAGTGCTCAGGTCCTCGGGAATGGAACAAACTTCCCTCTTACTTAAAAACAATTGATTCCTCGTCACTCTTCAAGTCAAAGATTAAATCCTATCTTCTTGAAAAATGTAGTCAATTTTGATGATCCTTCACATTAAGCTGTGTACACATCGCATCGTTTTTTTGGCTCAACTCACCTATTACATTAGCTCAACCTAATTAGTTAAATATCTAGGGATAGATCAAGCCCATCTGGGCTTTATTCCCGCCACCCACATTTCTACAACTGTCAATCTCATGTTATCATATAAATAATATATATATTTGTTTTCTTCCCCTAATATGATTGACACTGAATATGTATTTCTCCATGGTTATTTGGTGAATAAAATCTAATCTAATCTAATGCGAATAATGGACAAAGTATTGGAAAGTTCAAATTTCAAATTTAGCCATCAGCTTAAACGTGGCAGGTCTTCAGCTCTTTGTTGTGTTTTGTTCCAGAGCATTTTGGTCCCACTTCCGTCCAGATTGGCAATATTTAAACGATCTAGATAACACGTAATCCATTAGACACAGAAATCTGCGTGATCTTTTTCAGGAACAAGCAAAATCGTATACATTGTCACATGTTTACCGATTAACAAGTTATATTATTTGCATTTTAAATTCGAGTATTAATATAGTACTTGAATATGACAACGCTAGAGATTTGTCGCATGCTGGTGCCGGGACCTTAGCCAAGTGACAACACACATAGCATGCCCGACCTGTTCATAGATCAGTTGTTGTCAGTCTTAGTTTCCAGAATCCCGGATATGGCACATGATAGAAGTGCCCTAGAAATAGTAATCCATATCGGTGTCGATGCGTAGTCGTGATGACTGTAGTCACTTGATAAACTCCATCATTATGATACTCATGATCCATCTCTCGCAAATCTCGGAATTCCGTTTAGAAAAGACCACCTTTTCTTTTAAATTGAAATGGCGGTAAACCCGGTGCGATTCCATCGGAAGCGACTGTTCATTCAACCATCTATCATGGCACGTAAAAGCTCAATCCACAATGAACCAGCATGTACCTGTGTAAGATTACCATCCCAGTTAAACACTCCAATATTATCAATCACCTCGGTTGTCGTTAAAATACAGCCATCATGTAGTGATTATGATCGGCGTGTAAATCCATTGATCCATGGCCTGTAACCTTCCACAATTTACATCCAAGGCACTTTACTTCTTGGCATTCGAATGTATTTTATAAGCGATTTAACGTGCTAGAGGTTACACTCTGATGAGTATACCCATGGACAAATTCAGATGGTGAGGCGGGATATCAATCCGAGTTTAACGTTTAAACGACACAAGTATATGCACAATTTCACGCAACTGAATTCTACTACACGCGAAGAACGACAATTATTTTTCGAAAATCCCGCTTGCATTTGAATATGTTTTCTCTGCAAGTTGAATGTGTCCCCGTTTTATCCGAACTTCAGTGAGAATAAATATATTATTACGTATATATTTATATTTTACACACACATCTTCCAGTGGCAACCTCGATTACCATGACTTGTCGAAGACAACTATATTTTCAATTCAAATGTTTGCTCTCCGTCTGGCTGAGTGTACAAGCACGGAACCAATGAACAACGTCTGATTATTGTGCTATATGTAAAGCACTATTGGATGTTACAAAACCGAAAACTACACACAGTTACAAAATATATAGACCTTAGATGATTCAGTTGTCCTTGGAACCTTCATCTCACATTTCGATGTAAAAATAAACGAATTTATAATCTCTCATAAATTCATAAAATCTTGACCAAACCGTAAAACAGAGCAGACCCATAGGTTGAAGCAATGACGCAACAGATGCTTCGACTAAACAAAGTGTTTTAACTATCTTCAAACAGAGTAGATATTGAATCACAGTTGTTAATGTCCAGGCTAGACCCTCGTCGTTTGGCAGCGAAAAAGAGCACGAAGGTCATCACGGAATGTTTGATTCATAAAAGCGTATATAACTGAATTGGCAACGTTATACATGAAGTACATGTAGAAGATAATACGTATCAGGGGAACAATCTTATGCGCCATCAACCACGCTGGCAAGAAACAGATAACAAAAACCAAAGTCACAACGAACAACATGCAGGCGGTTCTCAAATTTGCCATCCGGTTTCTGTCTTTCTTTGATACTTTTCTGTTTCGTTTCTCCTTGGTTGAGACTCCATTGTGGTGCGTCTCTGTATTCCCGTTTCCGTTGACAACGGTTAACTGTGTCTCTTCCACAGACGGTTCCGCACAAACACTGGATTTTTGAGACTTCTGTCTCAGGCGCGCTGCCCTGCGCATCAGCACGGAGCGGTATATCATTCCGTACAGAACTGCAACTATCAACAAAGACAGCAGAAACATGCCGGCGTACACTTTTGCGTATGATTTCCGAAACTGGTCGCTCACGATTAGGTAGTTTGGTGCACACTCTCCTGTGTAGAGTACCATAGCGGGATGTCCAATGTTCTGAAAGGATTGGTTGTGTACGTCGTCATTTTCATTTCCAGTCCGATTATGATTCAAATCTAACCCTTTGTAAACTCCATAAGCCAGTGATGTTATGGTGCCTAATGTTATGGCTAGAAGAGCTAATCCTACGATGATCAGTTTTGCCCGCTGTGTGTTCATGGCGTGAAGGAATGGGTGACAGATACACAGATAACGATCGACAGCAATGGCGACCATGATGAAAGCGGAGAATGGCACATTCGAAGTGATCAAAAAATTGTACAGCTTACACATAAAGTCAAATGTCATGTGGTAGTCGACTGATTCCATAAATATGGTGAAAGGCACGACCACCAGGCATGTCATAAAATCTGTTCCAGCTAAGGTCAAGATGAAAATGTTTGACGTCAGTTTCTCTTTTCGTCGACCGAAGACGTAGAGAACAAGGGCGTTCCCAATGGTTCCAAGAACACAGAAAATCGACAGTATCGCAAGGACCACACAAAGTTCTATGGTAAAATGACTTTGACTCCCCATTACCGTTGTTACCGTGGTGTTATTCATGACGGAGGCTGGTATTCTTCTCATTTATCTGCAACGAGAATGAGGTACAAAAAACAGTAGCCATGTCCAAATTCCAGATAATATCGATTGCTCCCACATCTTGGCAAGTTATATAATCACAAGATAACGTCGGATGGACCCAGTGTGATGAAATATAACCAAGCAAGCAACATACGGTAGCTCGAAGAAGCGGAAAACATATCATTATCTCAGAGACGAACTATGATGTCTGCAGGGTAATGGGAATGTAAGAATAGCATCTTTTACATGAGTTTCACATCTCCGCGATTTTCAAATAAACATCCCCAACCAAAGCGTGACTGAGCTAAAGAACAGGAGAGAGAGAATGTGACTGGGCTAAAGAACAGGAGAGAGAGAATGTGACTGAGATAGATTATATTCTAGAAAACGAGTCGGAAATTCAGTTGGACGAAGTATACTGACCAGTGATAAGAATTTCATGTAAAAAATTATGATATCTTTAACGCTTCTCTTCCACAGGAAATCACATTGTTTTTTTTCTTTTTTCTTTTCAATTGGTGTATATTTGGAATTGATAACTTAATCATAAATTATTGACGTAAAATTATGTTGTGGACGACGGTTGCATATCGAACGTCGGATCTGACGCATGTACCCGAGTCATTCTCCAACCTCAGCTGGTCATATCTCGGCCTTTTATTGTGCATCAAGGTACAGTTGTATATCTCCTTGATGTTTCCTTGAACTAGTTCATCGGATTAAAAACTGAGATTATAAAAAAGTCGTTTCATAGTTGTCCCAAACTATAGAAAAGATCCCCGCTGACATACCTTCGAAATGAAATAGCTTGGACTGACATCGGAGTATCTGAGCAACATTGGTTCCTATAGCAATTGGACGTGATTGAAATTTATGGATAAAAAGAACATTACGTTTGGCCTATATCAATAAAAATGCTGAGGGCTTCTCGCTTTTGAAGTATTTTTTTCATTTGGAATTGGTGCTCTCTCTCTCTCATACTATGATAAATTACGGCATTTTCTATAGACACCCCTCATCGGGTGTAGTTATCAGGCCTTATAAACGAAGCACTGTGAACAAGTATGAGAACAGGTGCATTACAACCATATTGAGGACACAATGTGTTTGCGTCATAAATTTAACCGGGATCACGTTATCTCGCTCCGGATCCCGAATATCGGTTTAAGTAAAATACGATGGTAATATAACCCAGTTATGCTTAGTAAAAGTCAAATTACCTTGTTTAATTTATCAAGCATATTTATCAAGAAAACACTAATCTCTAACCAGTTTTGTTAACGTCCTATCCATATAAATTCAGAACATCCATGCAAGTTTCTATCAATTGTTATCTATTATGTGATCTATTATGTCAACTTTGCATACATCTTCGCGCCCCTGGAGAGACGATGAGGAGGTAAACCCTCTCCGATTAAAAGCTGTGCCTCTTTGAGTAAGCGGTTTCACGCTCTATGTCGTGCTGAGGTTAAAAGAAGTTTAACCCTGCCAGGCCTGGGGGGGCGGGGCCAAAATGGCCCCACTACCAAGCTTTCTGCGCTATCTCCGGAACGACAAAAAATGGAGAGCTGAACTCCGTGACTTCTAGTTTATTAAATTGGGCTCATTTTGAGCCTATTTGTATAATCCCACGAGCAGAGAATCATGGGTAAATTCAAGATGGCGCCCACGTGGGGTACCAGAAAAGTGATGTTTTCTTCGTATTTTTCAAAATTTCTGCTTTTTTGCGATGAAAAGTGGGCAAAAACTATTTTATTTCACATCACATTAATATTTACTAATTTAGCATACAGTTTTTGCGGAGAAATTACATAAATGAAAAAATTCAGAAAATGAACCAAAAATACCGTTTTTGAAAATGACGTCACTGTGACGTCATCAGGCGACCATCTGGGATTTTTTTTTACATTTTCTGGTAGAACTTTTTGGTAGTACATTTTCTAGCAAGACTATAGTTCGGTAGGTTTCAGTGTCCTAACTCAAGAGGAAAAAATAATTAGTGGGCCATTTCGTCCCCCCTCCCCTCCTCACCAGGCCTGGACAGGTCCCAAAAAGCCCAGGTCAGATAGGGCTAAGAAAACTAAAGTCTATACTCATATAAACAGTCAGAAACGTTTTGATCAGCCTGTTATCACATCCAGATTTAGATTTAAACGCCACGTTCTTCAAATGAAGCTATGTCTAAGCACGACGACACGGTATATCTTCAACCAAACAATGATCTAAACGTGATAGACAACATTGTAAGATCAACTCTTCTGGTCAAACCTTGGGCACCATAGCATCTCTGGATTATGGAGTTTAGAAAGAGGTAAATGTGTATCATAATCAGACTGGAAATGAACGCACAGATGACAACGTACACAATCAATCCCTTCACAATATTGAACATCCCACTAGTGTGTTCTACACAGGAGAGTGCTCATCAAACTACCTAATCGTGAGCGACCAGTTTCGGAAATCATACCAAAAAGTGTACGACGGCATGTTTTTCCTGTCTTTGTTGATAGTTGTAGTTCTTTACGGAATGATATATATAACGCTCCGTGCTGATGCTTAGGACAGCACGCCAAAGCCAGAAGTCTCAAAAATCCAGTGTCTGTGCGGAATTCTCTGCGGGAGAGACGCTGTTAACTGTTGTCAACGGAAACGGGAATACAAGGACGCACCACAGTGGAGTCACATCCGAGGAGAAACGAAATGCACAAGTATCAAAGAAAGACAGAAACCGGATGGCAAATTTTCAAAATAAACATTTTTTGGTCGATTTTTTGGGGCAGTGTTCTTCGATGTTTTTGCATTTTGTGTTTTCTTAGATAAAATAGTTTGGTCCACTTTTCATCGCAGAAAATCAGGAATTTTGAAGAAAAAGGATGAAAGCATAACTTTTCTGATATCCCACATGACGGCCATTTTGAATTTATCCATGATATTCTGTTCGTGGGGTTTATACCAGTAGGCTCAAAATGACCCCCATGGGAGGTTATAAAGTAACGGAGCCTCAGCTCTCGATTATTTGTCGTTCCGGAGTTTGCTAGGAAGTCATAATGTCCAACTCCCCGCTCCCGGTAGGGCTAAAAAGCGTTTCAGTCTCAAAATGATAGCAGTATAAATGGAACGATTGGATGTACCAATCCTAATAGTAGATTGAAAATACTTCTTATATTTCCTTACTTCATTTCAGTATCATTTTATTGCACTTAATTTCCACCACGCGGCCTAATATCCAGTAAGGGAACTAGTCCGTCCAGTTTCCTGCAATGTTTCTATATAAACGGACAGGTATATGCTGAGAATGGATGTTATATTAACAACCATTCGAGCATTTCTATCAGTACAAATAGCAATGCCACACGTCCGATTAGACTTTGCACAATGGGTGGTGTTTTATGGTAATATTGGTGGGTTTATTGTCTGGGTAATCGCTGTCATCACTCCTAGCACATGCTGCGTTTCGCATAAATGTGAGAATTTAAAGCCTCTGAGGCACGAACATCTTTGACGCGAAGTAATTATGTGTCTACCAGAATTGTAACGTCGCCTATGTTTCCACTGTTTACGTGAGATTTCTCGAAACGACTGCTTTCGTGCGACACACTAGGATCGACATTATTGGATTTTTTCTTGGTTTAAGCTCATCTATATCCGACGAGTATGCCAGGTATTGTCTGTTCGGTATTAGCGAGAAAGGTGTTACAAAAATCAGTCCTCTCTGAGTACTGCAACATGTCGCGGGGTTGCTGTAAAATTATACATAATCGTTACCTTGATAATCTGCCCAAATACTGAGAGTGTGATCGCAAAACACGATTGATCTCTTAGGCTGAGACATTGCTGTCTAACTATCAATGCCGAATTGAAATGAATCTGAATTGAATTTTAATTGAATTGTATTTATTTGTCAAAATCAAGGCGCCCACGATGGAGCAAACAATCACATAAATCCCCCCCCCCCAACATTATTTGGTTGGATAATACATCCAACGTTCCAAAAAAGATCGTTATATTTCGGAAATCGAACACAACAGATCAAAATTATGAACAATTTGCCACTAGACTGTTAAGTATATGAATTCAACATTAAATGCCATGATATTCGCTTTAATCCTATCTGCCATTGGTAAGGGGTGGGGGTAGTATTTCGCCTTTTCTCCTATTTGAATGCTCCTGGTTTTCTGAACCAATAGTTATTTAGAGCTGAAACTTAATTGCGTAGTAGCTGATCACGTGTAGGTCATTGTGAGCCGAATAGCATATCGTCTCGACGACCAAGGCATCATTTTAATGACGGATACAGAAATGTCAGTGGAAATTTGCGGTTTCTTCAGTAGTTTGCCTTCTTTTGCCCGAAAACGTCTTTGGATAAGAACAAATCTTTTCAAACTTCTGTTCCGTTTTTCTGTGAAAAACCTCGATCAATAAAATAATCACTGATAAAATTGCCATTTTTTACATGGTGAAATGAGTTGATATAGCAAGCTGCGACAAACATCAACTCACCGAGGCCACACTGGGTTATGTTCCACGTATTGGTTTAATTGGAGATAGAGATTTTAGATTTAACGTCGCGTTCTTCAAATTCATTCATTTTAATGATTGACTAGTTTTAAGATCTTTTCAATCGGGAGAGTGAACATTTGACTTTGAAGTATTTGAGAGGTATCGGTTTATTAAATAAATTTTAATGGATGTTCCATTATGTTGTCTATCACGTTTAGATCATTGTTGAGTTGATGATTCTCTGCATTGTCGTGCTTAGACAGAGTTTCATTTGAAGAACGCGACATTATATCTAAATCTCTCTATCTACAATTAAACCAATATGTGGAAGTTAATCCAGTGAGGCTTCGGCGAGTTGAGGTGTGTCGCAGCTTGCACCATATTAAAAAAATGACAATTTTATCAGAGCGATTGGTTTATTAATGAAAATTTCCACGAGAAAACGGAGCAGAAAGATGAAAAGATTTGTTCTTAAACGAGACGCTTTCGAGCAAAAGAAGGCAAACTACCGAAGAAAAACGCAAACTTCCAGTGTCATCTTCGTATCCGTCATTATAATGATGCTCTGGTCGGGGAGACTATATGCTATTAGGCTCATAATAGTCCAGTAAATATAGCGCATTTCTGGGGTCAACCCATCACAAATTGCAACAGAATTTATTTCGCTGCTATGCATTTCAGACAGATCCCCAGAATAACATACTAAAAGTCTACAATCTCATATGCATGGGAAATATCTTAAATTTCAAGTTGAAATTTGAGGTATTTTTCGCGAAATTTCAGTGTTTATCTGTCTCTTGCTCCTATAACAAAACCTTGTATTTGGTAGTAAGCGTGAAAGAAATGGGTCATTACTTACACTCATTCCATTCGTTATCATATCAAGGTTATACTCAGCCTAAAATAATACCCTTGTACGAAAATATTTATGGAGAAATTCAAAATGGCGGATGTATGGGGTCATTCTAAATCTGAACTTTTTATCATTTTCATGACAGTCCAGGCAATCTATCTGTTTTTTTTAGCTGGAGCCAAAACAAATTGCAACAGAATTTTTGGTATGCATTTCTAATAGGTCCACAGAACAACATACTAAAAGTCTACCAAAATCTATTTGGTGGAGATACGGCTTTTTCTAAGACAAAGATACACCATCATGCTTCATATAAGAAGGCAGAAAATATTGGTTTGTGTCTGTATAAGGACAGTTTATCATCCAGAAATCCAATCAATACATGATGATCTAGGATACGTTATTCTATGGTGGTGAAAACATTTGCATTCCCAATGGATTTGCTCATAAAAGTAGATAGCAAAACGATAGTTCAGCACCAGGGTATATAATCATACATGGTAATATCCTGCCAGTTGGCATTATTTCCATTAGCATTGTTATCCGAAAGGGAACTGCCAAGCTGTGATATATTTTCTTTCAAACTATGACAATCACAGACAATAGTTCCATCAACTTATAAATATATAACTCTATTATCAAAAGCACGTAGCAAGTGTCAGGTCCGACATTCAATAGTGTTTGTACCTTGTTGAAAAAAATGCAGCCTTGCCAATCATTAGAGAGAGAGAAATTAGATTCAACGTCGCGTTTAGCAGTAGTTCAGATATATAACGACACTCTGCCAAACATTTATGACCCATCACAATTGTTTGTAAGACAAATGTTTTTGATGAAAGAAGAATAATTATGCAGATCCTAATATATCATTTAATTATCAAACAAATAATACTTTGGCTTATAGGCATAACTTTCATTTTACATTCTGGTTCATGGTAACATTATTAGGGGAAGTGACTTCTCATACATATAGTTGATGTCTTTTATTGTTATTCCTCATGAACACTGCCATAAGTTGAGGAATATTTCACAGCACTATCAATCTCAATACCAGTCTTCGCCAATGTCATTTTCAAAGGTCTGGGTTTGATGAGTTTGCACAGCTCAGTCGTTTGCATTCTCCACACACACTTGAACAATCCAGGCCATGATCCTTACAGGCGCATCTGCTTCAGCTGCAATCCTTCTTGCAGTTCCACCTGATAACCCCAAGTAGCCACTGAAGCTGGTGGCAGATCAGTTTTCCCAGGGAGAAATCGATTGAATTGTCCACTTCCATTTTTGTGGCTACAATGGATGGCCTTCCCCTCAAGTCAATTCCTTCGTCTGGGTTACTAATGTATAAACATATAAGCTTTTTCTATGCTGCTGCAATAAATGACCTTCGTCGGGACTCCCATGACCGGGATGAACACTTCAGCTTGTTGGCGAAATAGCTCAGTGGCAGTTGTCTTCTTCAAGGCAGCACCTTTGTCAATGCCATATGGTCGGAATACTGTGTCACAGCCCAGAATGGCATGCACAAGCAACATATTTGTACAGACTTGCATTCCCAGCACAGCGTTTGTCTTCTTGACATTCCAAACTCTCCGGCCTCGCTAGTGACATGTTCATTCAGTCAAAGAAAGACGAATTGCTAGCAAACAACGTCAACAAGTAGCAGTTCATTACCCTTATGAGTGACCAGTTGGAAAGGGCGGGATGTTTCATATGCAGATGTTTTTATTGTAAAAGCTGCCGTTTAATCGACTGAAAGCATCAACACTTTGGTTGGTTATGATATTGACCTGCTAGTTCTGCTCTGTTTTCATGCAGACATGGATGACAATGACATTTACTATCCCTTTCTGGACAGTAATATTCCAGTGGGACCTGCATATGGCGTATACATATCACGCCTAGTAGCATTTGCTAGATCCTGTGTTAAATGTGACGATTTTAATCAACGTCACAAAACATTGTTGCAGAAACTTATAAAACAGAGCTACACCACCAAGCGCCTCCACTCAAAGTTTCTCAAATTTGGCGATACATATCGCATGCTGATAGCAAAATACGAGCGTAGCGTGCAAGATCTATGGCGTTACGTTTCGTAACTTGTGTCTAATTCCGCTTAACCCGGGGCTAGGGGCCGTATGAACCCATGTACTTCAAGATCCTCATGGTACTCATATGAACAGTCACAATCAAAGCGTGACTGAGATACATCATTCTTTAGATGACGACTTTACAACGTATATTATGGATTAAGAATACTGATCAGCGATACGGATTTGATATTTTTGGAACATCATGATGTCTTGCCGGCATCATTGAAAACTGTTGACCGCTTCTCTCTTGCAGGAAACAAGCCTATGTTTATGTATACTATGATTGTCTTTTTGAATTTGCTGCTAATACCATTATATGGAATGTGGAATAGGTCTTTGGATTATGGACGCGGATATTCTCTAATGGACGACGGCTGAATTATGAATGACGGACCAGACGCTTGTAATCTACTTTCAGCCAAGAGAGAATGCAAAGAAACAGATAGTTTGGAATGTCAAGAAGACAAAGGCTGTGCTGGGAATGTAAGTCTGCACAAATATGCTGTTTGTGCATGCCATTGAGAGCTGTGACACAGTATACTGACCATATGGCATTCCCAAATATGCGGCCGTAAAGAAATCAACGCTCAATGAGCTATTTCGCCAACAAGCTGAAGTGTTCAACCAGGCCATTGGGAGTCCCGATTGAGGTTATCTATTGCAGGTGCTTGTGTGTTTATACAATGGTAACCCTGACGAAGCAATTGGCTGCATGCGATACAAGCGTTTCTGTGACAAAAACGAACCATATATCTGCAGGTACAATTACAACACATATAAGGGAAGTGGGAAGAGGTGCCGACATACTGGCATTCCAAACCTTCCACTAACATCAGCATCAGCTAAGTATAAAGGTTCGCGTGTTTAGAGTGGAAAGGGGAAGACCACCCATTGCAGCCACAAGAATGAGGGTAGACGGCTTCTCTCTTTGAAAACTGAACTGCCACCAGTTCCACTGGCACTCTTTGAGGTTATCAGGTGCAACTGCAAGAAATATTGCAGTTGAAGAATAGAATAGAATAGAATAGAATAGAATAGTTTATTCAGCTGATCACAGCGCCCTCTAGAGGCATACAATCACAGTCTCCCCCCCCCCGTCATTGACATTGATTATTCCCGGAAACAACAATTCATTTAACAATGTTAATAACATACGGAAACAGGGTGAATAAGTGTCTTCTGGCCATAATTTCAGTTCACATGCGGGAAGCGATCGCCCGAGATGGCTCAATTCCACTCTCCTATTGACGACCGCTACCTGCAGTGGTCCGAAATCTCACCAAGCCCGGTCAGGCCGCCAGGTTGAGTGGAAAATCGGGTCCATTCTCGACCTCCACCTGATAACTAGCCCAGCCAAGTGGGGGTGACCAGGAGACACTTACAATAGAAACCTTAATGCATGGATGAAAATGATCCATAATGAATATATGATAAACTGTTTCATGAAAAAACTCTAGCTGGCTATTGCCGCAAATCCAAAATTTCAGCAATTAATTTTGCTACATTAAAACAAATGGACTCATTTTCACACGTCATTAACCAAATGAATTTCTCATCCACAGATAGACTATTAAAGTGAACAGATGAGCCCTTAGCCAGTGTCAACAACTCAACTCGCTGATTATTAAATTGAGGGCATTCTAACAGAACATGTATTTCGTCTTCAATACTTGGACAGAAGTCGCAAGTCCGATCAAGAACTGAAATACCTGTGTATCTCCCCTTTTCTATATTTAGTTTCTGAGCACTTAATCTAAACTTGGCTAGCGCCTGACGATATTTGAATACTTGTATATTTAGCAAATATGGCTCCATGCAAAAAATATTTTTGAATAATTGATAAGTGCGTAGTTTATTTCCAGAGTTTAATAAGTGAAAATCTTGCCTATTCCTCAAACTAGAGTTTTTGAAATTAATTATATGTGTTCTTTTTTTCCATTCATCTGAATATGTATTAAAAATAGCATGATGTAACTTCTTGACTGCAGAGTTAAGGGACCCACAGTAAGTTCTTGGGGATAAATGACTTAGTTTAAGTTGACCAAGTAGAGTTTCTAAACCAGTATACCAAGAATCTATGCCTTCGTCATATAGCTGGCGAGACAGTAAATATGCCTCTTTTGCCAAACTATTGTCATCTAGGTTTGTCAAATGTGAACAATATTTATACATTGTAATTAAAAGATCCATTGTTATTGGAGTTCGACCCAGATCTCCTCTAGCTGCGTCATTGCTAGTTTTAGAGTGTACGCCAAGGGCATACTTGCAGAACTTAAGGTGTAATTTTTCAGCAGGCATATTTTCTAACTGTTTAAAAAGATATGATAAGCCTTTAGATTGGCAACTTTTGCTATTGACGGATGATCCCCAAATTTCTCCACCATACAAAAGGATATTTTTAACAGTGTGGTCAAATATATGAAATAATGTTGACACACTTGGTTGGTTGCCATTAAGAGATTTTATTAAGTGAAAAAAAGCTTTTAGTCCCTTAGAATATAAATCGTCTTTCGCTTGTGAAAATGACCCAGATTGTTGAAAGGTCAAACCTAAATAAGTGTATGTTTGGGTTTGCTCTAGTGGTTCTCCATTTAAGGTAATTTCTGTTTTAATTGTTTTACCCGATTTAGTAAATACCATCACTTTTGACTTCAGTTTATTAATTGAAAGTTGCCATTTATTTGAATAATCAAACAGATTATTAACACAGTTTTGGAGGCCTTCAGCAGACTCAGATAACAGTATCAGATCATCTGCATACATTAAACAAGATATACTGCTGGTATGTAGAGTTACAGGCTGACATAAAATATCAAATATAGACGGAAGGTCATGTAAATAAATCTTAAACAGATTAGGGCTTAATGTATCACCCTGTCGGACCCCTCTTTGTGATGGGAATGGTGCAGTCAATTTATCACCAACCTTTACATGAAGCTGTATATCATTGTACATATTTTGTATTATTTTAGATAATAGTCCATTCAAACCCACGGAATGCAATTTAAATAAAAGAGTATTGTGGGGTACACTATCAAACGCTTTAGCAAAATCGATAAAGCATGTATATAGGGGTTTTGATAGTTTTTTGTTGTATTTGTCTATGAGAGTTTTTAATGTAAACATATGGTCAGATGGACGTTTACCCGAAGTGAAGCCAATTTGTCCATTTGGCACAACATTTTTACTTGCTATGTACTTATCAAGCCTGGAATTTAAGACACTATTGAAAACCTTATCAAGACAGCTGGTTATAGTTATGCCCCTGTAATTACAAGGGTCTCTCGGATTTCCTTTTTTCAAGAGTGGAATTATATAACCTTGAGACCATTCAGCTGGATAAATAGATGTTGAATAAACAAGATTGAATAATTTAGTGAGGCTAGGTAGAAGATTATGTTGTCCATGCTTAATCATCTCATTAAGAATACCATCCAAACCACATGTTTTGTTATTTTTCAAACTATTTATACACTTTTGTATTTCTTTCTTTGTTATTTTGAAATCAGTTTCATCAAAAGACACATTTTTAGTATTTTCTGATAAATTATTACCATATGTAGTTGGGTTTTGTTGATTTAGAGTTTTAAAATGAAGTTGCCATTCCTCTGGTGAAATCATATCTGATTTATCATTAACTTCTATTGTTTGGCCATCTGTATTCTTTAATTCTTTTAGCAGTTTCCAATATTCTTTCGGGTTATTTCCATGTAACTCATTAATGTTGCTAACCAAGTTTTCTTTATACAATTTGCGTTTATATTTTTTAGCTTTCCGGAATTTCTTGAGGTGCAAGAAAAAGGAGGACCGTACAAATGGGTCATGGGGAAATTTAGTTAACAGAATAGCTTTGTCATTTAGTTGTCTTTTAAATATTGACAGTGAAGTATCGTACCATTTTGGCTTAAGCGGTTTATTTAATTTCTTTACATTAACCTTTTTTATTCTAAGGGATTTTAGTCCAATCTTGTGTAAAATATCATTTAATTCCAATGTTGCTTTATTCACATCATCTATTGTGAATTTTTGGTCAATAAAAGAATCAAGTGCAACTTTAGTGTCTGTTGATTCTAACGCATCCTTAAATAAATCTATTGAGGATTCATCCCATACAAATTTGTCTGGCATGTTCCTAATATAGAGGCATTTGTCATTATTTCTATGTTGAACTTTAGAGTAGTTTATGCTACCAGCACGCACATTGACTGAAATTTTGCAGTGGTCTGATAAGTGACCAATAAGATTATGTACTCTAAAGCTGGTAACTGTGCCACTAGCCAGTAGCTCATTTGAGGATAGAATATAGTCCACTGTACTGCTACCTTGGGGTTCAAAACATGTATAGTGTCCTGTAGAATCCCCTAGAAGTCGACCATTGAGAATTCTCATTTGACTAGAGATACAAACATTTAATAACTGGCGACCTCTCTCATTAACAGTTCTGTCCTGGTTACACCTTATTGGCGGGGTGTTATCACATATATACCCATCATAGAAGTCCATGAGATCATCACCAAAATCATTTGGTATAAAGTCGAGATTCGAACCAGTCCTGGCATTTAAATCGCCACCAATTAATATAT
>JAVTVY010006851.1:0-39515 GCA_036873755.1 Hanleya hanleyi
AGAGTTTTCAGTGGATTCTTTTGATATTTGGTCCACGTGATCGGTACCATGTGTGGATGTGCATGAACATTTTTCGGCCCGATTCGACGTTTTCTTGAGTTACTCCCCTTGATTTTGGTCTGAAATCCTTGTATTTGGCACCTACTGTCTTCGTCAACGCAACTCGTTCCAGAGTTTTCAATGGATTCTTCTGAAATTTGGTACACATGATCGGCACCATGTGTAAATGTGCGCGAACTTTTTTCGGCCCGATCTGACGTTTTCTTGAGTTACTCCCCTTGATTTTGGTCTGAAATCCTTGTATTTTGCACCTACTGTCTTCGTCAACGCAACTCGTACCAGAGTTTTCAATGGATTCTTCTGAAATTTGGTACACATGATCGGCACCATGTGTAAATGTGCGCGAACTTTTTTCGGCCCGATTTGACGTTTTCTTGAGTTACTCCCCTTGATTTTGGTCTGAAATCCTTGTATTTTGCACCTACTGTCTTCGTCAACGCAACTCGTCCCAGAGTTTTCAATGGATTCTTCTGAAATTTGGTACACATGATCGGTACCATGTGTAGATGTGCATGAACTTTTTTTGGTCCGATTCGATGTTTTCTTGAGTTACTCCCCTTGATTTTGGTATGAAATCCTTGTATTTGGCACCTACTGTCTTCGTCAACACAACTCGTCCCAGAGTTTTCAATGGATTCTTCTGAAATTTGGTACACATGATCGGTACCATGTGTAGATGTGCATGAACTTTTTTCGGTCCGATTCGATGTTTTCTTGAGTTACTCCCCTTGATTTTGATCTGAAATCCTTGTATTTGGCATCTACTGTCTTCATCAACGCAACTCGTCCCAGAGTTTTCAATGGATTCTTCTGAAATTCGGTACACATGATCGGTGTCATGTTTTTTCGACCCGATTTGACATTTTCTTGAGTTACTCCCCTTGATTTTGTCTGAAATCCTTGTATTTAGCACCTACTCAGCTACTGTCTTCGTCGTGAATGCAACTCGTCCCAGAGTTTTCAAATGGATTCTTCCGAAATTTGGTACACATGATCAGTATCATGTGTAGATGCGCATGAACTTTTTTCGAACCAATTCGACTTTTTCTTGAGTTACCCCCTTGATTTTAGTCTGGAATCCTTTTATTTGGCACCTACAGTCCTCCTGAACGAAACTCATCCGAGGGTTTTCATTGCATTCTTTTGAAATTAGGTACACATGATTGGTGCCAAGTGCACATGTGCACAAACTTTTTTCAAGTTGATTCGACGGTTTCTTGAGTTACTCCCCATGATTTTGGTCTGAAATCTTTTATTTGCCACCTACGGTACTGTCCTCGTGAACACAACTCGTCTCAGACTTTTCTATGGATTCTTTGAAATTTGGTACATATGATCGGTACCATGTGTACATTGTAGATGTGCACAAACTGTTTTTGAGCTGATTTGATGTTTTCTTCAGATACTCCTCTTGATTTTAGTCTGAAATACTTGTATTTGGCACCTACTGTTAGTTTGGCCCCATTCATCAGGCTGATGAGCTTACTTTTGCAGCTTATAGTAACACAAATCTTGTTTTAAAGTTACTGATGCATACCCCCCCCACCCCCCCGATCTGACTTCCAAACCTGCCTACACCACTTATACATTTGTACAACAATGATGGCTCACACATGTACAGTATTATGACAAATGCAACAATACGAACAACATACAGTCCAGGAAGGTTCATTTGTATGGTTAACCTTTGTCTATAACAACATTCAGGAGATAAAAATGTTGTTTATCGACTGTATTTTTTACGGGCGTATTTTGGGTTCAATTGAACTCTTGTTTTTGCATGTAAACGTGGTGGGTCTCTCCGGGAAAGATTCCGGTCCGTAGTCGAAGGTGATCGGGGGTGGCTTGCTGAGGTCGAAGAGCATATACCCGTGCTGAGGGGTTGTCGCATCTTTAAAGGCTTCCAACGCAAACGGTGTGCGGCCGGGATACATCTGTCTCGCCAGGTGCAGCAGTTGAGTGGTGTCTCTCGGGGTTTTGAAGACCACCAGATAGTGGGCATTTAAGCTGATGTTCCGATGTTCTTTGTTTTTTACTGAACAGATTCTCGATGATGGCTGCCTTTGGTAAAGAGTTGGGTGACGCGCGCATCCGTCTCCGCCATGAGATCATCCAGAACCACCAAGGTGTCGGGTTCCAAATCGGCCAGGTTAGGTAGGCCTTCCACGAACGTGATATGGGGCATTGCTGCATACGCTGCCTGCCATTCTCCATAACACCACACGACTCGGGCAATGGGTGGGGTGATCATGCTGTCGGCGTGTTGAAGGAGCTTCCTGACGAAGTGCGTTTTGGCGGAGCCCGTCGGTCCTGCGATGACGCAAGTGAAGGGATGCTGCCACCGAGGGTCCATGGTTTGAGCTGTATGCGCTGTCGTGGTAACCCGCTCTTGTAAATTTGGTACGAGTGAACTGGAGTGGTGGTGGGTACAACGCCGGTCGTCGTTGTCTGTTCACTGTGAGTGATGAAATCCGGTGGGTTTTGAGACGTAGTGGGTGTACTTGGTGTAGATGTTGACTGTATACTTGGTGTGGAGCTCGATGTGGCTTGTACACGTGGTGTGGTGGTGATGACTGGGCTCGTTTCGATCACGGGGTTGACTGGTGTAGAGAAGGTCTGTAGACTGGTTTGACTGGCGGCTGGAGTTTTAAGTTGGTTAAGTAGAGTGCTGAGATAGGCTACGTCTTAAAACACTCCTCCGTACAACACACTCAGCAGGATTAGCACTATGGCCACAAAGCCCACTTGCGCTTTGCGCGTTTTGGGAGACGCTGTGTTCAGAGGCAGCTGCTGTTGGTCCATAGCGCCGTGTTCATGGTCGAACGTGGAATCAAGGATGACGGTAGTGGTGTCTGGCTTTATAGTCGTTTCACCTGGTTGGCCGCGACCCAGGAATTGAAGGAACTGGCCCAGCCTTGCCATTTGACGAAATGAAACAGTTTGCCACGTCGGCGTTCCGTTTTCAAAATCTGCTCCACCGTGTAGTAGTCTTGCTTTGTTTTTACGACAGGCTGTAATTCCGTGTCGTAAAACGTCCCTAGCAACGGTTCCCCTTGAAGATCTTCCAGTTCATAGACTCGCTGCTGTCGGGGTAGGCGCCGTTTAATCAGGAAGTGCTCATCGCTCCAGTTGGGCAAGTAACTTTTCTCAAATTGACCTTTGACTTTACTGATCCGTACAGGGTCCCGACCTTGAACACCTCCTTCGGCGTTCGCTGCGATTGACTGGGGCACAAGACACGCCGGATTTGGGCTTCATTGCGTTGGGTCACGGTAATGGGGGCTCTCTCTATACTCCGGTGTTAGGCTCGATTGTAACCACTCACAAGTTTCGGGAGAACATCGATGTACCGCCTTGTATTCTTATAGGTGAAATACTTATACATGCGGCCTTTGAATGTCCTGTTGAACCTTTCCACAACGGAAGCCTTGGTCTCGTTGTACGTATGGAAGAAAAACACCTTCTGGGCTTTCAGAAACTGTTCAAACGGTCTGTTGAGGAATTCCGTGCCTTCGTCGGTTTGCAAATACAAGGGTTTGCGCCCGGTCTTGAAAATGTCCTTGAACGCCGCTTTGAGATTCGCACCCGTTTTCGTCCGGATGGGTACCACCCACGCATACTTCGACAAGATATCGATGCACGTCAAGATATACCGATTCCCATCGTTGTGTTTGGCAAAGGCGCTCATATCGACCAAATCCGCTTGCCACTGGGCATCTATACCACCCACGATGACCCGGTTTCGTAGAAAATGGCGACGGACAGATCGATGTAAGGTATAGGTGTCTTGTTTTTTAACCAATCTCGGACTTGGGCACGTTGTATCCCCTGGGGTTTGGCCGCTCGATAGAGAGCCGACAATGCACAATAGGCCGCCGGACTGTCGGAACTGTAGTATAAGTTATCCAACACCTCTTCCCAGCGCTTCATGGTGACAAATGATGATGGACCCTGGGTCTATCGTTTATTTATAACGGTATATCTTGGGCCGGAGTTTCTTTCTGATTTTCTTCGTTGGCTTCTGCCAGCACATTGTCCATGGTAAATAACCAGACCAACTCGTCTGATGACCGCTCTTCCTCCGTAAGCACTTGATCCACATCTGCCATGGCATCTTCCAATGCAGACCATAGAACAGGGTGAAGGGTAAAATGCACTGTACCCCCATCTAGCCGAGCCAATTGAGCAAAGAAGGGGCCGCGTCGGATGTACACATCGTGACACATGTGGATGAGATCGCCGTCCAGTTCACCAGACAACACCCGTTTGAATTTGGTCCAGCCCTCCCGGGACAGACGAATATGAGCCGGGCACGGTTGTGTAGGGTCTGCATCACAGATGTCTCCTATCTCCTCCATGATATCGACCTTATCCGCATAGACGTGCAGGAGAACCTCAGGGGTCAAGCTGAGATTCGCCCGTACTGACTCCGTCATGATCAGTACGTAAATGGTACAAGATTTGACTGTCTCTCGTATTTATAGGAAGAATTATGACGTGAGATCAAAGGATCGGGTGGTCATGTCACTAGGCTGACAGTCTAGCCGGATAATCAATGGCATCGTCGGCTACCTCCGCTTCATTGCTAGGTTTGGTAATTTGTTCGTTGGGTTCTGCCGCCGCTTTACTCAGGACACGAGCCCAGCCCAACTGAACAGCTGACCGCTCGTCCGGTGTAAACAGCTGGTCCACAATAGGCACCACTTTCTCGAAGGCTGTCCACAGATCAGGGTCATGGGTCAAGCCTCGCGTAGGGTCTTGGTAACGGCCCAGGCGTGGGAAGAAGGGTCCACGGTGTACGTAGATGGCATTGTCTATGTGGATGAGGTTTCCGTCGAGCTCACCGCTCAACACTCGTTTAAATTTGGTCCAGCCGTCACGGTGTAGCGTTACCGTATTCGATACGGCCTCAGCGCGCGACCAGCAAACATCTCCACGGTCTTCAACGATGGTGACTTTATCTTCATAGACGTGTAACCCCACCAGGGGTGTAAGGGGAAGGATGGCTCGTAGGACTGGTGACATGGTTGACCCAACGACGAACGGTGAATGACACACACTCTGACTGTCTCTCGTATTTATGATCATGTCCCTCGGTGACATGGTTGACCCAATGACGATCGGTGAATGACGCACACTGTGACTGACCCTCGTATATATCGGTTGCACATAAGCGCATCTGTGGAGGCTCTGAAGAGCCGTTCATTTTCTGTCGCTGTCATTGCCACAGCGTCAGGGTCAATAGAGCAAAGACCATTACTAGGCCAACGAGCCGTCGCTGGTTCCGGCGTGAGCGTTCGTGGTCCATAGTCCGGGCATCAAGGATGGCTGTCATAGTCCAGTAGTGGTGGGTGATAGCACGCCTCTCCATCGTGTGCACTCTGTCGAGGACCGCTTCTGTGAACTCTTTCAGGATCTGGCGTCGCCCCTCGTTGTCGTCACCATCTGCAAATATGGACCGAACCACTGCTCTGTAATCCGTGAGTGAATTAACCACGGTCGCATGCTGTAAAATGCGAGTCGCATAGGGATGGGTCTCCATCATGGCTCTGTAACCGTAGGAATGGGGGTGTGGGATCCAGAGGGACGTGTTTTATAGACCATGTCACACATGCGCGCCTATACGTAGCTCTACGGATGTAGTCCGTGATACGTACTATTCTGATTAGTTAGTTCAAAAAGAGAGCAACAATCAAAGATTACAGGTCAATCCTTTTATTAGCCCCTCCATTACAGCACATCCACGCTGGAGGAACCTGGAGGAACCACTATGGGTGTGTTTAAAAGTTAAAGCTCATGTCAGCGGTTAAGGGTAAAGACCAGGAAGACGGTGAGTGGAGACGCGTCCAACACCTATAGATTAAGTTTATTACTATAAGTTCCATGGTTTCATGTATTTTTGTCGTGCCAATACGGTTCTGGGGAAAACTGGGGGTTCCCCACTGATTATTTAACATGGATAAATAGATGGTAATATTGTCGGAGACCCTCTATACATGGATGCTTCGGAAGGGCGGATAAAGGCTATCTATTGTCCCGAAGAGGGCCGAGCCTTGCCGGAAGGGGGACCTTTGACCGTTTTACCTGGATGTGACCTTTTGACCCGAAATTCATCCGCGCACTTCCGGTGATGCTGCGCACTTCCGGATAACCCGCGCGCGCGCGCTGCGGCCGGGGCGGGCCGGGCCGGGCCGGGGAAAACCCGGATGTTGAAAATCCAGACCCTACGTCTAAGGGAAAATTGGAACTCTTCTGTGTTCGAAGGTAGTTTTAGTGAAACCGGAAGTGACGTCACACACTTGCGCAGAACCCACCACAATGAATGACCCTGATGTAAACAGGAATGAATGAATGAACAGGTCAGTACATGCATTCCTATCATTCAAATGACCTTGAACTATCACGTGACCTCTCCGTGATGGAAAAAACCCAGAACCAAGTGAGTACATGCATCCCAGGTCACGCCCGATTCACGCGGAAGTGACGTCATACACCTGCGCACAACCGTGATGGGAAACCCCCAGAACCAAGTCAGTACATGCATACAGTCAGACGAGGTCAAAATACTCGCTTCTGATTGGCTGTCAAAGGTGAATGGGAGTCAATATACGCCCTTGATAGGGGTTTTCCCCTAGTTTAGAGGTAAAGTCCGTGTTCCGTTTTTATATTTCTTCTGGAGAAACTTTTACTTGCACCCACCCATGCACCCAGGCCCCGATAAACCCTGGGACCGATATTAGCCCTTTTGGATAGGGTTGATAGGTGTTTTCCCCTAGTTCAGGGATAAAGTCCGTGTTCCGCTTTTTATATTTTCGGGACAAATCCTAATTTTACATACACCCACTCCAGGCAGAACCCGATAAGCCAGGGACCGATATTAGCCCTTTGGGATAGAGTTGATAGAGGTTTTCCCCTATTTTAGAGGTAAAGTCCGTGTTCCGCTTTTTATATTTTCGAGACAAATCCTCATTTTACATACACCCACCCATGACTTGCAAAATCCTTCCGTAGGGACCCCAAGTCCCCGACTCAAATGAATGGACGGCATACAAGTCCGTACATGCACTCCTAATCACGTGACCGCCGCATGATGGAAAAAACCCAGAACCAAGTCAGTACATCCCATACAGTCATACCCAGGTCACGCCCGATTCACGCAAACCGGAAGTGACGTCATACACCTGCGCACTCCCCGTGATGGAAAAAACCCAGCCCTAACATGTCTAAACATGATTCAAGGTCAGAGACGATCTCCGTGTCTCTTCGGGCACCTCCGTGACATTTTCGGTCACCTCCGTGTCTCTTCGGTCACCTCCGTAAAGAACTATCACGTGATCTCGCCGTGATTCCCCAATTAAAGTACATGCATAGGTCACGCCCAAACACGCATTCCTATCATTCAATATGACCTTGAACTATCACCTGATCTCCCCGTGATGGAAAAACCCCAAATACAAGTCAGTACAGGCATCCCATCAATGGTATTGCCAAAGGACCCGGATATAGGTAAATCCTTGCGAATGTGCAACAATGTTGCAATTCGGGGAGCCAGGTGTTCGGCACGTGACAACCCACAGCCCAAGCAGACGTCAGCGAAATTCTGGCGGGGAAAACCCCACAGACAGGTCAGTACATGGCCTATCATGTTCCCACGGACCTCATCGAAAAGACACGGACGTACCCATCGCACCTCACCGAAAAAACACGAAGGTGAACGACATTGTAGGGAAAACCCCACAGACAGGTCAGTACATGTCCTATCAGGTTCACAGGTCACGCCCCATTCACGCAGACCGGAAGTGACGTCATACACATGCGCACGTGATGGAAAAAACCCCAGCCCTAACATGTCTAAACATGATCCAAGGTCAAAGACAAGATGAAAGGATACAGGTCAACTCAAGTGCACTGATTGACCTTTGACCTCTGTCACGTGATATGCAAATTTCTGAGGTCAAAGGTCAATATGCGCTCTGCCGTCTTCTATATACTGCGAAATTCTGGCGGGAAAAAACCCACAGACAGGTCAGTACACACATTCCTATCATTCAATATAACCTTGAACTATCACGTGATCTCCCCGTGATTCCCCAAATACAAGTCAGTACATGCATAGGTCACGCCCGATTCACGCAGACCGGAAGTGACGTCATACACATGCGCACGTGATGGGAAAAACCCCAACCCTAACATGTCTAAACATGATCCAAGGTCAAAGACGAGATGAAAGGATACAGGTCAACTCAAGTGCACTCATTGACCTTTGACCTCTGTCACGTGATATGCAAATTTCTGAGGTCAAAGGTCAATACGCGCTGAAATCAACCCTATATACTACTGACCATTGAGGATCTGGATCAGGCAGCTTTGTTCTCTCCCTCTGTGTTTATGGAAAACTTCCTGTTGTTCGTCTTCTTGATCACAGCCTGGACACGGCTTAACTTTGTGGAGTTTTCCAACCGCCGTTGCCATTTAATTACCGCCCCGTCTTCCTCATGTGTCGAAACACTGAAGATTTATCATTTGCGAATTTTGACTACATAGACTGAGCCTCTACTGAACCCGAGTCATTGGGGTTTCTCAAATTTTGCGCCTTCCGAATTAAATGAAATACTGGCAAATTATTTGGCCACAAAGCAACATGCGTTGTTTTGGTGGTCAAATTACTTCAGTAAATCCGTTCAACACTGTGCCTCAGCTTTCACGGCGGACGGTGTACATTTGAACTGTAAAGGAAACTATCACCTATAAAATCACTATGTGGCGCAATTTTGGCTGCAATCATCATTTGTTCGCTGAGGTTTCGATGCCTATCCTATCACTTTGCAAGCTTGATTACCTGTCCCTATTAACTCATTACGAGTTATTTTAAGCTGCATATACTGTTCATTTTTATTATTTTAAAGGGGGGATGGAAAGCCTATGGGCTTGGATGTGATGTTTAAAAGCCAAAGGCTCATTGGCTTTCATGAGACATGTGATAACAATGTTTGTCTGGGGTTCTTATTGCGCTTAATATTTAATTTACTGGCCTTTAGCCATGTTAGCGTGTCAGACAGGGATTCATAGAAGTTTTGGGTTTTGCTTCCAATGAATATGTGTAGCTATCAACATGATCAATCAGCATTTCCATTCCAATCCCCTAAGGGTTAAGATGATTAGTGCAATACTGGAATTTTGACAACCCTTAACAAAACACAACAGCCTACGATTCTGGGCGGTTAGCAATAAAGCAACAGTTCATGTCAAACGACTAATACTTAATTCATAAATGAAATAACTTGAGCAGTGTAAGCAATATTAATCCTGTTAGACTTCTATTCATCCCTGTATGGATACATTTCACCCCCAGCCGGTGTCAATTATTTGGCCAATATCTGGTGGGCTCCATTCCTAGCACCTGTTTCAGGCATTGTGATGACCAGTGGAGCGTGTGACCCCCCGCCCCCGCAATACTAAGTGCTGCAAAATCAAATCAATCCCTGGTGTCCTGTCAGAGGAGGTACGCCTATTAGCAACCACAACTGCTGCAGCTCGGGAAGCAGTCCGAGACACTTTTAAAACTATGAATCCAGTACTTAGCTTCAAGCAATTTGAATAACGCATCTGCTCTCTCTAGCAACAACCCCCCAGAGGTAACCTCAATTTTGCGCATCACAGGTGAGTCGCGCCCTTTCGCATTTCCTGAAATTTCCTCCACAATTACGCAGAGTCCTCTCGCGCCACATGTTAGTGATAAAATAAAGGAACAAATTTGGGCTAAAGAGCTAGTTTATCGAACTTCATTCTCTGGATCCAGATTATAAAACTCAGGAGAGTTACACGCTAACTCTCGCTGTCGGATCTGACGAGAAGACTAGTATGATTAATTCTGACCTCCCATCTCCCACATTATCCTGGGTTTCCTATAACCAGGGGCTCTGGTCTTCAACTGTTGAGTGACATCAAATATGGACTCTGGAGACTTGTTGTGAAGTTGTACTTCGTAGTTTATTTACTATACATATAACTTAAATAACTACGGTAACAGTTTAACAAGGTTTATATGCTAGTAGATTTGGCATGGCAGTGTTGTGACAGATGCCTACACAGCAAGATTCCTCTGACATGTCTGAACACAAAGCTATTGATAAAACTAATGGAACGAATACATGGTTAAAGGTAGTAAGGAACAAACCCAGCAGCTGGTGGTAATAGAACAATAACTATATTAAAAGAGATATGGTGACTAATAAAAATTATACTATAGAATAATTAATAAACAGTGTATAGGTTATGACGGGACAGCTGGTCATATTTGGCCACTAAGCGTCATCCTCGGTGCTTAATTGTCATCTGAAATGGGGTTACATGTACCTTTAAATTAAACTGACAAAACATAAAATAAAACCTAATTGTACAATAATAAAAGAGAAATTAAATAACATATATGTAGATACTTCATGGGAAAGGTATACATGATTTGAAAATACCGAAAACTACATGAATCTCTATTTTTGTGTCGGCCCGGTCTCAAGTTTTGCGTCGCTTTTTGCACGTTTTGTTGATGCTTAGTCAGTTCTTGAATCTTCGCTGTCGCAATTATAAGTTCATGTTGTAATCTTTCTGTTTCTACGGTCTTTGATTTGAGCTTTACAACAACATCATCAATCTTACTATCAAGTTCTTGAAACGCGGATTGATTGTCATGGAGCATCATGGTATAGAACTCACTTGCGTTATTCGGTTCCTGTGTTTCTTTACTCTGTGCACTAGCTTTATCCTCTAGTTGCACGTTTTCAGTTTCAGCGGTTGAAAGAGCCTTTTGAATTTCAACCAACTCTGTCTCTAGCGTCTGTATTTTCTCTTTCAGCATATCTGTTTTCATTTCTACTACAGGAGCACATGTTTCAGGTTCACTCTGTAATTCTATGGAACTCCTCTGTTTCACTTCGGGTTTCTCATTGTTATTAGTTTGATGTAGCGTTGTAGCCTTGTGGCCCAGGAATTCTTTGGAATGGTGTTGTTTGCCGTTCCTGAAGTTTTCCATTCGCGCTTTATCACATCGAATTGCAGATGGGGTTTTCTTTGGCGTCTTCTTCTTGGGTAGTTCAGCAGTGCCACCTTTTGCATACGTCTTAGCGCAAATGTCAGACATGTTGCAGGCAGCAGTAGCATAACGTTCCCAGCAAAGGTTGATAACAACGTGGTGATTGTCCTCTATTTTCCAAGACAGTGGTGAATTGTTCAGGTCCAGGGAGTCCAAAACAGAAAGAACAACCTGAGATAGAGAAGCAGCCATTGGCTTTCCAAAAAATAGGTTTACACTCGTCTGATCAATGATGTTCTTCTGTTGATGTCAGTTTTCCATACAGTTGGTACAAGGATCGGTTGCCTAGCTCAAAAGAAGGCATGCCCGGGTTCTCCACCAATTTAACCAGGGGCTCTGGTCTTCAACTGATGGGTGACATCAAATAAGGACTCTGGAGACTTGTTGTGAAGTTGTACTTCGTAGTTTATTTACAGTACATATAACTTAAATAACTAACAGTTAACAAGGTTTATATACTAGTAGATTTGGCATGACAGTGTGGTGACAGATGCCAACACAGCAAGATTCCTCTGGTATGTCTGAACATAAAGCTATTGATTAACTAATGGAACGAATACAGGAATACAGGACCAAATTAACTTTGGTGTAATCTGTATGGACGCCCGTTCAGACTGAAATAAAACTATAATTATTATAATTAATTATAAAGGTAGTAGGGAACAAACCCAGCAGCTGGTGGTAATAGAACAATAACTATATTAAAAGAGATATGGTGACTAATAAAACTTATGCTATAGAATAATTAATAAACAGTGTATAGGTTATGACAGGACAGCTGGTCATATTCCAGTGATAAAAGAAACGGCTTAGTTTTGAGCAATGGTCACACCTTTTTGCCATTTTTTCTGCTGTGTACGTGGAGCGGTTCCCGACAGAGGCACCGTTTCTCCTGAAATATGCTGAAACCATAAGACACATTTGGCGCAAATAGGGTGATTGGTTCGGTTGCGATCGAAAATTTTGTGAACTCAAATCTAAGCAGAATCACGCATGGGGGTCTATTCAAGGCAAATACTACCTGGGTAGCCGACGAGACAACCTGGATGCCCAGACCACTAACGGAAAACAAGGTACCCTATACAAACAAAGAAAGGTTTTCGAAAGACCGTTGAAACTCCCGCTATATTGCTACAAATTTCATAGGGGGGCATCATGTTCCCCTAACTGTACGTATTCTTAAAATGCTACGTTTGTGGATTCCCTTATCCCATAACTAAGTGCTTTCGTGCACAAGTAAATAACTGCACCTCTTCGCTGCAACAGTCGCCCTAGCCCTTTCGTGCAAACAGGGCAGCGGCCTACCACACAAGGTCCTCGAACAAATAACAACAACTCTCCAATACAATAGAATGCTCAGAAGTCCACTCGCCCAGACAATGCATCAACTAGTACACACAATAAATTAGCCGCTTTGGTAGCGGGTTACCTGGCTCCTTCCCTGAATTATCTATTAGAGGGTTTCATTTTCGGGTTTTCATTTTCTGCTACTCGTCATTACGCTGTGCATTTGCAAATCTGAAGTCTGCCTATGAATTATCTGAAGTGGTAGATGCAAAACTGAAGCAGGAATTGACAGCTGGGCGCATTAGCGGCCCTTTTGAAAAGCCGCCATTCCCAGTTTTCCACTGTTCTCCACTGGGGGTAGTGGAAAAGAAACAGAAGGGGAAGTATCGCCTTATTCATCACCTTTCTTCCACACATGGGTTCTCTGTGAATGACGGAATTCCATCTTCATCCTCCACTGTACAGTATGCATGTTTAGACGATGCGATTCAGTGTACGGTATACTTTTGGCGGGCCCAGGTTGCTATCTAGATAAAACAGACATCGAGTCAGCTTTCCGCTTAATTTTGCTTCACCCATCTCAATACTACCTCCTGGGCTTCTCTTGGCGTGACGGATATTACTATGATCTATGCTTGCCGGTGGGATGTTCATCCTCGTGTAAATTTTTGAACAATTCAGTTCATCTCTAGAATGGGCAGGTAGGCACAAGTTAGGCATTCGGCACATGGTGCATGTGCTGGATGATTATCTTTTTATTAACATTGACGAGACCAGCTGCATACGCGATCTCCATGGTTTTACCACTATGTGTGAAGACATGGGGATTCCTTTTACCCCTGGAAAAACAGCTGGACCATAACAGGTCCTTCCATTTCTTGGCAGCGAGTTGGATACGGTTGCATTTGAAACCAGATTGCCTCAGGACAAACTGGATCGTTGTCATGAGCTCATTGGCGCCTGTCTCACCAAGAAAAGATAAGCTTAATTTCACTTCAAAAGATCTTAGGTACCCTGAATTTTGCAGGCAATGTTAATTGTTCCTGGAAGAGCGCCTTCCTTCGCCGGTTACATGACCTCACTGCAGGCGTCTCCAAGCCGTATCACCATATTAGGCTTACATTAGAGGTGAAACAAGATCTTGTTCTGTGGCAGTCTTTTCTGAGGGATTTCAATGGCAAGTCAATCTTTTTGCCCTCTGCCTAGTGGCCACACCTGATCACGGTGGGTAAGCAATTTTCCATACACGTCGAAGAAACGCACCATTTTCCAGACACGTGCGGATAAACGGCCACACTAATACCAAAATCTGCATGAGTCTGGCCGTTTCAAGGAGCCAAGTTGAGATTATCGGATGATATATCATGGAAAATGACAGATAAGATGTGGTCTGTATAGTCAGCCTATCAAGTTACTAAGATATTATGGAAGGAGTTAAACATTAAACCTGCTTTTAAAGTGGTCTGGGTCTTTGTAACGAAGCCACACAAACTGGCAACTAACCCCGGTATTAACTTTTAGTGGTCATATCAAGTCATGAAAACACTGTCAAAATGGTTGCCGGAGTTATTTGAAGTAGCTCATGAAGCTTAATGGCGAGTATTATGGAGGTATTTTGTATTGCAATATCGGCTGATATTAGTTAAACATTTATAAGCGCGTATTGCACAAAAAATCCGCCATGGCCCATATCCGTGGGGTGATCTGACCATACACGCGCGTTTTATATCATTTATCATTCTGAAAGTGGCAAAAACATGGCTCCTATTAGTGTGAATGGGACAGAGGTTGGTCTATTCCTCATGAAAGAAACATTACATCACACTACATCAACTACACACTACATCAACTGCATAGATGCATGCCTAGGCAACATAATACGGGCTTTTTAAACCACACACTTTTTTATAGTTACACGAGGAAACGACCGAGAGGCTATCTGTGTAGCATTTCCACGTGTTATTAAAGCGCCATACGTAACAAACATGAGATAAGGCATGACGCCTTACTAGGCCCATACCTCATGCAGGGAAATCGCACACCCGAACGTTTCAGTTGTAAAGTTACATGTTTTGGGGTGGAGTGGAATTTGCAATACCAAATATTCGTAGGCAACTAGTCGCATTAAAACGGGACTTGCTCTATTCCATACTACATCGGTAGCATGCGACTAAAAACGCATGTCTGTTTTCACATTTCAACTGTGATTGTATGCTACAAGTTGGTCCACTGACTCCGTCTACCCCGAATCCCTCACAGGGTATTAAACATGGATTTGTATACACGTGTTCATTGTTTGACCTATCTTATTATAATGTAGCTCATTGATTGCAACAGTTCGTAGTTTTGTCCTGTGAATGATAGGAAATATTTTTGACAAATTCAGGAAAACAAGAAAACGACGCAATCCGTGGAAGTTAACTGAATCCTCCAAAGCGACGTAGGCCATCTTCACCCCAGATAACTGGTATCCCCACAGATCAGGCCCAGGACAGACCAAAGGAGAAACGGAGACACTTGGGAGGCGGGATATAAAAGAAACCTGTTTGCCTGTCATTTGTTAAAGAAGGTTTATATGTTTTTTATCATCTTATACCAGTACTTGGGTATGGAGCGCATAAACGATTGCTTTGTCCATCCGTTCGTCATCCCGTGTATCATTTCATAAGACTTCAGTCTGTCCTTGTGATATCTTGGTTGTCTTTGATGATGTGATTTTAAAACCTGTCATAAACTTGAATATATGTTGTAAGTGCATGTGCACGGTCTTAATTTTGTCAGACATTTTGTACATCCGTCCGTTGTTCCATCCGTCGTATTCGTCTGTGTGTCATTCTGTTCGACTTCTTCTGTCTGTCCGTGCTACATCTAGCTTGCCTTTGGCGATAGAATTCTGAAATTGGGACACAAACTTGCTAAAATATTGTAGTCGTGTACTTTCTGTCAGTCTCCTCGTGCGTACTTTCATCTGCTTTCTTTGAAGTTTGTCGTGTATTATCTCGGATGTATTACACATGGTGGAATTTGTGCGCAAATGTAAAGCTTATGAAGTTCTGTACATTGTTCTAGTTTGGCTTTACAACTGAATCGTACGGTATGGGTCGGCGATTTCTCTACATGGGGTATGGGCCTAATGAGGCGTCATGCTTTATCTCATGGCGCTCTAATAACACGTGGGAATGATGGACAGATAGCCTCTCGGTCGTTTCCTCGTGTAAGTGTAAAAAGTGTGTGATTTAAAAATCCGGTATAACCAGACAGCATTATGTTGCCAAGGCATGCAACCATGCAGTTGCGTTACGTTGTGAAGCGTCCCTGATATAGGGTGCATGGGTCTTTCATGAGGTACTAATAGCTATGGTTTTTGCCACTTTCAGAATGACAAACGCTCGTGTGTGGCTGGACAACCGCACGGATATGGACCTTTGCGGATTTTTTTGTACAAATACGCGCTTGTAAGCATTTAATTAATATCAATCGATATTACAATACAAAATACCTTCATAATACTCGCGATTGAGCTTCATGAGCTGTTTTAAATAACTCGGGCAACCATTTATACAGTGTTTTCATGACTCAATATGACCGCTAAAAGCTAAGACCGGGGTTAGCTGTTAGTTTGTGTGGCTTCGTTACAAACAGCCAGACAACTTTAAAAGCAGGTTTAATGTTTACCTCCTTCCATAACATTCCATTTGATAGGCTATACAGACCACATCTTATCTGTTATATACATGATATATCATCCAATAATCTCAACTGGGGGCCTTGAAACGGCCAGACTCATGCAGATTTTGGTATTAGTGTGGCCGTTCATCCACACGTATCTGGAAAATGGTGCGTTTCTTCGACATGTATGGAAAATTGCTTACCCACCATGCTAATAGAGGGTGTGCCCAAATTGGGGAGATCTAAAGCCCCGTGAGTACAAAATTATGTGTTACACATGTATTCGCGGGAAATGCTGACTTCTCCCGTGTTTCACACGAGCTTTCATGTGTTTTGATTTTAAGGTTATGGTGTTTTATCATTTGGATCAACGAACTTGCATTATATCAGTAGGCCTACAGTATTCATAAATTTCTCCGCTTGAAACAACTCTTGGTGATGTCCAATTATGTGAAAGCTAGAGTACTTTGTAATATTATACTGCAACAAAATAAAAGACATACATTTTTAAAACTTTGTTTCAGAAAAAAATGCCTCCAGAGCGAGAGGAAGATGATGAGAACACGTTAAAGATTCTGATATCCACGGATTGCCACGTTGGGTATGGGGAGAAGCATGCCATCAGGGGGAACGACTCCCTCGTGTCTTTTGAAGAAATATTGGAAAATGCCAGAAAACATGATGTTGATTTTGTTCTTCTGGGCGGGAACTTGTTTCATGAGAACAAACCATCAAGAAAATCTATGCACGGCACGATTGCTTTGCTGCGGAAATACTGCATGGGAGATAACCCTGTTCAGTTTGAAGTTCTAAGCGACCAGTCGATTAATTTCTCACACTGTCAGTTCCCATTGTTGAATTATGAGGACCCAAATCTGAATATTTCTATCCCTGTATTTTCTATACATGGTAACCACGACGATCCAACAGGTTTAGGAAATCTTTGTTCCCTTGACTTACTTCACTCGGCGGGACTCGTTAATTACTTTGGTAGAACGACCTCGCTGGAAAAGATAGAAATCAGCCCAATATTGCTCCAGAAAGGGAGTACAAAACTGTCAATGTACGGACTAGGCTCGATTAGTGATAAGCGACTTCATAGAATGTTTATGGAAAAAAATGTGACCATGTTGCGACCGAAAGAAAATAGAGAAGACTGGTTCAATCTGTTTGTTATTCATCAGAATCGATCGAAGCACTCGGCTACGAACTACATACCTGAACAATTCCTTGACGATTTTCTCGATTTAGTTATATGGGGGCATGAGCATGAATGTCGCATTGACCCCGAGCGGAATGGTGTTCAAAATTTCGGTGTTAGCCAGCCGGGAAGCAGTATCGCGACTTCACTAAGCAAAGGAGAGACTGGTAAGAAACATATCGGCCTGCTGAAGATACGAGGGAAAGATTTCGAGATGACCAAGATCCTTTTACAGACCGTGCGACAGTTTTTGATGGAGGATATCGTCTTAAGCGAAACCAGCCTGAACCCCGAGGACCCTGAAACCCGCCTGGACCCCGAAGAGCCTGACATCGCTGAGAAAGTTGAAATGTACTGTAAGGATATGGTGGTTTCTCTTATAGACAAAGCAGGTATGTGATAATTTTGTCCAAGGACAACCACTTCAAAAGATTAATTTCGAGCCCTGATTCACTGATTATGATTATGACTATTGACTTCTTGCATAACTGCCTCCAACTTCAAATACTGGTTTTGAGATGGTGAAAACAGTGGCACTCTCCATATATGGGTAAGTTCGTCATGTAAGGATCCTCAAAGCGGGAACACCCGTGTGCAATACAGCTTGTCTGGTAGCTTTTCCAGCTTTAACAAGGTTCCCTACATGTAGTCACCTATTGTGTTTTCCTTACATGACGAATAGGCCCATACAGGAAGTGACAAATAGCTGTCTCACGTGACCCATGGTAGGGTCAGACTGCCTAGGAAATGATGAGGAAACTGGTGTTCATAATTGTGAAACTAGTACTCGAAGTTAAGTTTACAAATGAAGAGAAATACCACAGATTTGAAACCCGACCAACACCTCTGTGTATGGACTAAATTTATCTCCCCATGTTTCTTTGGCACTGCACTATTAGTAGATGTAGAAGGCCGGTTCTGGCTCGGGAGCAGAGCAATCTCTTGAAATAGCTATACACGTCATCCAGGTTATTTATATCTTATGACATCATTACCACTTTTCCAACAACTACATCTGGTGAGTGGCTCCTTAGCGTTGAATGGTTGAACACGCGTTGTATGGTACTATAGCCAATGGTAGCCCGTCTACCAAACTACAAGGTTAGCCCACACGACAACATCTTCTTTATTTCACCATGAACACTACGGAGTCCACACTGACTGATGGAAACTTTGAACCCCACAATGAGGATATTCTAGCCGAAGCCTTACGTCGAACCAACGTTCAACTTGATGCTATTATCGATACACCCCAATGTGGGACCAATGAGGCCTCTCAGTACTAACGCATGCGTTGTCATCTTATCACGCTCTTAGATGGCATCCAATTGTTGACCCGAGTATATCTTCTACTGCATAAGAAACAGATAGGATCCGAAGACGATACCAACACAGCTACCCGTGCCCAGAACCTGCTGACCTTGCATGTGGCATTTCAAAGCTTTATCGAGACGCAGCTGGAGACGGGAAATTATCTTCTTCAATCGACTTTGAGTGACAGCGAGGACTCCGAAAACGTCCATTCCAAATAAAGACCCCTCTGATTCTCCGAGAATCGACCTAGAACAGGAGGGGTCCTAGAGACGAAATGTCTACCGTTGGATAGACTCGCCATACCTCGTGAAACACCTCTTTACGACATTCGATGTAGTCATACCTATATTATAACTCTTTGAGAGGAATTTTTGCAGTCCTTTAGAAACCGTCCAACGCATCACTACTATCGCTTTATCATGTCGACAGAAGACAATCTTGACGATGCAGATATGACGATTAAATTTTATCAAAACCAGAGTAGAGCATACTTAAAGTAGGAAGTTTGTGAGATCGGGGGCGGAGAGTGCATTCTCCTCCAAACTCTCTTAATATTTCGCAAGGCAACAGTACGGTGAACTCGGCTAACAAATCACGTACAAGAGAAATGACAGTTGAATTAATTTCACCGGCACAGCAAGTTGTGGAACAGGCTAACGCAGAACTCCATAGACAGCGTCAGAAGCAAGCGTGCAAGTGCCAGTAAAGGGAAAGCGGAAAGACCCTCTCTCGAAGACATCTAGAAAATGTATGACCAGAAAAGGAGTATTTTTTTAAATAGCGATATTTAATGTCGAGCACTCGGTGACGCTCATTATTAGAATGATAATGACTATTCGCCGATGAGATGGCTGTGGAGGAGGAGGACACCGTATTGTATAAAATATAGAGAGAAATGATATCAGAATTAATCTACGTCTTGGCAGAGAAGCGTCAACATGTCAAACAAGTGCACGGTGTGTCAGCAAACATTCTCGCGTCCAGATAACCTGATCAGACATCAACTTATACACCAATTGGAGACGCAACCAATAATAGCGGAACATAAACGCACTCGAGACACTCGATCTATGGCTCACTCAAGAGCATCAGCACATCCATTTACTATGATCGTCAGCGGTCCGACTGGTTGTGGGAAGACATCATGGGTAATGAAATTTTTGGAGCGTGCTAATATCGATCCCTCTTCAACACGCATCGTATGGTGTTACAGTCAATGGCAGCCAGCCTATGAATCTACAAATCTGGAAAATGTAAACTTTTTCCCCCGCATACCTCATGACATAGGCGAAAAGTATTACTTCGATCCCGACCAAACCAACGTTATTGTTCTGGAGGATTTGATGGATGAGGTAAAGCGCGAAGAAAAAACTGCCGACCTATTCACCAAAGGTTCGCATCACAGAAATTTATCCATAATTTATCTGACTCAGAATTTCTTCCCTCAAGGCAAGGCATCTCGAAATATCACGCTAAACTGCCAATATTTCGTTCTATTCAATAATCCTATTGATAGACAGCAAATTCGCACGTTCGGGAGACAGATCTTTCCTCGGGATATGACACATTTCATGGCAAAATTTCTCGAAGCCACATCTCGTCCGTACGGATATCTGTTCCTCGATTTAAAACCCCATACAGCGGAAAATGACAGACTGTCTACCAATGTAATACCAGGCGATGAGGAACTTGTCAAAGAAGAAGGGCAACAACAACTGCTGCCTCATCCACCCCCAATTCATAATCCATCAACACAATTTCAACGCATACTCGTTCCTCTCTCTAACGTGATACCATATCACGATCCGCCATGTTCCGCTAAGAGGAATGATCAAGTGGGAGAGGGAATATATACGAAGACAGATACACCGTGGTTCAAACGGAATGAAGATGATGGCGAGTCCCAGCAGAGGCAGATGATCCATAGAGGAAATACCTTTCAGATGACGAGTGTTGTGACTATGACGAAATCATCCATCCTGGAAAAATAGATCAACCTACCCATTTGCGGAAACGGGTCAAATATAATGTGTGGAAAGAGATTATAGGGTTGAGATTGACGAGAGAAAACAGCAATATATAAGCCAAGGTTATGACGAGGATGAGTCTGGTGAAAATGCTACGCAGGATTATATTCCATCGATGATGAAGACCTTACGTCAAACATACTACAAACTGCTCGTGAACATACAAAAGCTACAAACTGATTATATTCATAACGAGATTTTGAAAACAACGAGGTGTGTACAAACGTTATACGACATAGACTACGAGGAAGCACTGAGACAGACGATGAAGATGCGGAAATTCTTATTCGATAAGTTGATTGATAGCATTAGTAATAATAACGACTACGAGGAAAGTAGCGACAGCGGGGATTCCAAAAACATCGATTCCGAATAAAGACCTCAGTAGAAATATTAGTTGATAAACATTGGATGGAAGGCTAGATGTCGAAGTGATAGCCACAACAAAGGCGATGTATTTCATAAGCTTATTCTCTCATTATTTGTAAAGCAGTGCTATGATGAATAGGGCAATTATTTTGTAATCTTCGTATTGGTTTGTCTCTATTTTATACTACTCATACAATTCCTCCTCCTCCTCCTTTTTCTCCTCCTCCTCACTCAAAAAGTTTGACCTATGACCCCTATGACTGACTGTGCAGGATGACGTCAGGGTGACGAGGGGGAATGGGATTTCCCGAGGGCTAAGTATAGCATTGTTTTCACGAATGGAGTAGGTCAACCGGAAGTGACGTCATCAAAACACTAGAGATATGGGATTTCGACTAATGAATACCGTACGACGAAGGCGTGATCATACCACTGACAGCATCATTGCTTCATCAAGAGAAAGGTTATTTCTGGGTGAGTAGTTATCGACGGGAAGCTACCTTTGAATTAAGCGGTATAGTGGTACTGAACAAAATTGCCTTGAATAGAGCCAATTCTGCCAACTACGCCAAATTCGTTCCCTGGGCGTGTAGGAGTCTATTTCTTTCTATCGGACTAAATACCATCAGTATGTTAAAATGTTGAGAACAGACTAGCAAACCGAGCTATTTATACCACTACCATCATCAGGACTATGTCTGGGTTATTTCTTATTTGCGAGTGTCAACAATTTTCCCCGACGTCATTCTTGACCTTTATATCCATGTCATTATGTAATGACAGGTTTAGCGGGAGAGCATCCGGCTTATTCTCATACAATTGATTGATATAAAAGACCACTCACACTTTATCTTATATTAACTTCATTCCATTTCTATCGTTTCTACAGTACACAGATATATGTATTACATTGATTTTTTCTAACATTTCTACAACCATTGTAATATTAATACACAGATATGAAAAAAAGATATGATGACTTATACTTGCCATTCATACATCCTTACCGTCCCTTCACTTCTTCATAGTCTGATACATGTGGGCAAAAAAAAACGCCCTTCCACTGTCAACGATTACAGTTATTGTCACAAAGGTATATGTAACGCGTCATCTTGGTTCCACATCTATATCTACATTCCACCTGTACACTTTTAATTAATTATCGAAACAATCCCGATGTGTCATCCACTCGTCAGATAGTCCGATACTGTCCTGTAACACTATCCTCTCACTGCATGAGTTCTTTCGCACATTCGGTCAATTCGTCTTTCCAGGCTTTGTTCTTCATCATCATCTGTGGCCATGCTTTGCCGTTGTATTCCCGAAATTCTATAGGTATTCTATAAGTCGGCACGGTTTACTATTCGGTTAGAAAACTCCTCTACTACACGCCTTTCATCGATCAACTTCAGTGCTGAATTTATGTGGGAGTCGACGTGAAAGTCTGATGGTTCCATGATGCAAGGATGGTTTTTCTGACTGGGGTTGTCCGTTATACATCCGTCACACGTCTCCCTCCACAGCTTGCCAATAATCGGGATTAGCGATTCCGCATAACAGTTCATTAACAGCTCTCTTATATCATTCTGGTCGCATGGCTTCTTTTCGCCTATTACATATATCTCCTCTTCCTTCAAATCAGCTTCTGCTGGTTCCGCTTCAATGTTCACAGCTGCAACATGTTTTTTAAGAGATTCCCACGTCACCACATCGAAAGTAAATCCATTTTTTGCTGGGTGGAGGGTATCCTTCTGCCAATCCTTTACCCAATACCTAATGTGAACTTTCTTCCATACCTTAAATTGAGAATACGTGATTTATATTTTTCCGTCCAGCAATATGGGTTCCTTGGTGAACACGTTGTTCTCAATAAGCTCGTCCATCTGCGGTATTACTTCTTTAAGTCTCCACAGAGCCTTTGCTGAAAGTTTGACTCTTTTCCGACTTTCTAATTCATCGGCTGTACCCACTATTTCGCCAAGGCATTCGTCGTTGTGCCTTGTTAAGAACAGCGACATTTCGTTACCAATCTCGTAGACGTCTGCATAATCCATATCTCAAGATTTTGTTCTTTGCTCCTTTCGACTTTGTGTTCAGCGTCTCATTTTCCCCTGTTATATATGCGCTATAAGTTTTTTATTGTGTGCGCGCGCATTAGTAATTTTTCAATAACCCTCCATTCTCTTCGTCCGTCTATTTATGGTGATGGGTACGACCATCCATACATATGCGTTCTTCAGTCTGAGGTTACCTTTCACCATATTACTTCTACTGCACTGTTAGCGTATGCATACCTGACGCGTTCGTCCCGTGACTTGCGCTATTATGTACGATGCGCCTTTTGGACCAGTCTTCCTGTGTACGTAATAGTCCTCCTTCTGTTAGCTTAGGGGTATTCTTGTTTCCTGAGCTGGAGCTATAAATAAAAAAGAAGAAAAAACGCATATTGTGGGATGATCTATTTTGTTAAGCAAGACGTCCGACAGATGCGATAAACAAACCCGGACTGAGCGCCTCATCTTACAGAACGAGTTAGATGAACGTATAAGGTCAAATGGCCAGGTCGTTGAGGAAGCAAATAACTTGTAATCCACGCTCCAGTATTACTTGGAAATGAGATAAAATTAACCTGTAGAAAAGAGAGCCAGTCTAGCTATCATGACTAAACAACGACCACAGTGCACAGTGTTGGATTATTTGCAGATTTTGCGTGATTGATGCAATGTTCGAGGTCGTATCACAATCTGTTATTGTCCACGTGTAGTTATAGGGATATCAGTCTGTGCGCCATCGATATGTAATTCCGTACTAGTAATGACCCCGAACATTTAAATCCGACTACTCCTTTTCATCACTGCTCCCCTTCCTCCGCGAGAAACTCATTCATCACTAAATCCTCTGCTCTAAACACCTTTGACCTATGACTCTCAGTTTAACACTACTTATGAGAATATGTATTGAGATATGGGTAAACATATCAATCATATCTAATGTGGTAATTCCTTTTTTCTTCATCCATTTTTTAAGGTTGGTTCTTCTACAAAAAAAAGAGAGAAAAAACACATTTTACTAAATGGGCTGACACTGTTTAATAATATTTTGACCCCCATCAGGTACATTTTAAACTGCTCAAATGAAGAAAAAGAAATTGTTAGTTAGGGTAGTGTGATGTTCTGAAAACGGTTAATGTGGAGTTGTCTTCCATAGACCATGTATTAGTTAACTTTTTGAAGTGGATGTCTGAAACATAGGCGGTCTGGACCGCAGGGTGAAGGTTATCCATAGGTATGTTAAACCGTGGCATCAAATACCGAACGACCTAAGGGTTGGTACAATTCAGGTCGGCGTTGTACGGATATACGGGAAAAATAAGGGCAAGGCGCTATAAATAAACAGTGGGTTAGGTATAAACAATCGCGGACTGAGCCCAGGCAGTGTGCATTTTACAGAACGTATAAGGTCAAACGGCTAGGTCGTTGCGGAGGCAAATAACCTGTAGCCCACGCACCAGTATTACTTGGAAATGAGACAAAAATATCCTGTATAACAGCGAGCCGGCCAACTTAACTCATGACTAAACAGTGCACAGTAGAATAAGTGATTTTTAAATATTGATATCAAGTTGTGTCGCGAGTTGTTCAAATAGTGGCGGAATATTCACAAAGTGAAAGGAAAGTGTTCCTTTCATTAATTATACATGCAGTGAGAAGGATCTTCAACATTTATCGTGTCATCTCGTGGTAATGATAGAATGGGTCGTTTCACGACCTGTTATTGTCCATGTGCAGTTATAGGGATACGAATTTGCGCGCCGATTGTTTTCCATGCAATGATGGTGTGTGTATGTGAATTCTGAAACGGTTTTATCGTTTCATTTCGTACTGCTTTAGTGGAAGGTACGTGTAAAGGAATATCGCTATAGGAAGTAGACTAAAAGAAATGCGCCAAACGTAAGTAACAGCTAAACTTCCATTTTTTGCATGTGTAGTTAGAAAATAACAAGGAAATATTTATAGCCCACCGAAATATATGTGGGCCTTAGTGTATACGATAACATCGACACAGTTCGTGGTGCCGGCACATGTACTATATTTAACATCAGCAAACTTATTACTAGCCTCCCCGTTGACGCATGAGAACTATACAGATGTTTTCTATTTTGAACTTTGGCTTTAGCGGTAGAAAAGTGGTGGTTAGTAATAAGTTATGTATGTATTCTTGGTTAATGTTAAAAATGGCTATAACCCCACAACAAAACCCGGAAAGAAAAGAAAAAAAAATTATAAACAGAATAAAGCATATATTCATTAAGAACAAAAATTGTTTGTCACCTACATTAGTTGTTCATTAGTTTACGATGGAGGTATGCGTCGATTATATTCGACACTTCGTTGAAGGTTGTACGAAGAAATGAACGCATTGGGGAAATGCCCCATGCGCAGAGATACTACAGATGATGGGTTAGAACCGTTGGGAAAGACAAAATATCATCACTGATAAGATATAATCGCATTAAAATATACCTTATAATGGTGGCGTAAAGAAGTGATGTATACACTATAAAATAGCGCGATATTTTTTTCTCAAAGGTATATCTAATAGTGTGATAGACAGATACTCCGTTGGGTTGAAACATAGGATTGATACATTCCTAGCCATGATATATTGCAAGTCTTTAAGACGATTCATTTTCATTGGGGAGAGATATTTTATGTGAAATAGAATTCACTCACCGCAGATTTTCCAATGATCAGCGAGTAAACATCGACAGAGAGACGTAGGCATCTTCATCTAGGTGAATAGGATGTGGTGATTCACGCTCATCGTCAACAGATTTACCTATAGGGTAGAGATGTAACTTCCGCTTTTCCCACGCTTTGACAGTGAATTTAATACCCTTCGCCGGTTGGCAATTATCGACTATTGCAATATAGAGAAGATCACCTTCAACAGAAATATTAATTTCAACTCCGTAGGCTAGAGGAATGCTGATTAGGTATGATGTCTAACTTTGAAGTCTAAGTCGTGAGATAGAGAGTTCAGTGGATGATGGAAGACAAGGACGCTTATATATAGGTTCGGGGGGATGGGACATGATGTCATAAGGTATAAATAAACCTGGATGACGAGTATAGATATTTCAAGAGATTGCTCTGCTCCCGAACCAGAACCGGCCTTCTACATCTACTACTATTACCCAAACATGCATATTGTAATACATACAAGTCACAAACAGATGACTGAACAGCGTGAATACTGTTTATTAATACCGTAATTATAAGTTGTTTTGTAAACTTTTATCATCATGATTTTCTTGCAACAAAGGAGCACAGTGGAAGCAGTAAACAACCTAAACAACCTCTGATCAGATTGAGAGTGGACTACAGTGGAGGGTTTGAACCATTCAGTGTTCAACGGTATGGATCAGTCCACCGTGTTGTGTAGGGGTGTCAGATATAATGGAAAATATGACCAGGCAGTCAAGAGTCCAGAATCTCTAGTTCAGTAAAATATGTGACTAATTATAACATGTAAATAATTTCCATTGATTCCTCCAAGCACATTTTGAGTCTCACATATGTGTACCATATTTGGTTGTAACGTATATAAAACTATGGTAAAGTATAAAAAAGAAGTTTCTTAAGAAGTTGATCAAATAACAAAAACATTAATCCGTAAATATTTCTCTGGCAGATTTGGTCAAAAATTTGTGGATAGAGTAGCCAACCCAGAAGACATAATTCATTTCCACAGAAAGAAGGAATTGGGTGGCAAGAAAGACTTTAAACTTGGTGAGCAGATGATTTATTTCCTCCAAATTTACTATAATACTTGTTGTTGTGTGAAAAGAAAATTGTGTGTAATTGTTGGTCTTCCGAGATATGCTGAACTTTGCAGATTGAGTTAGGCAACTGAAAGGATGAACTGTCTTTCTGTCATCAGTTTCGAAGCCACATGTATTTCCGGCTAGTTCGTCATATATCGCGAGATTGCGCAAACCAAGTGATGTAATTTTCGGATGCTTTGATGCTGGTTGACTTCACTTAATTTTGTCTTAACCCTTTCACTGTTTAACCCAATCTCGAAACCAGAACTATCCGGTCCTGTCCTCCCTACTATGCTCTGGGACGGCGCTCAGCAGTACGATCGGTCATTGGATAGCACACAAAACCCTAGAATTTAGAACATAACGAGGGCGTATCTGTGGAGATCAAGCCGACGTCCCGATGTCATGGATGTTACGAGCGCGTCTGAAAGATGACGTAGCCTACCAGAACTCTTTATGCATTCTTGCAAAACATGTTCTGTTCTGACGTCATGACATTATGACACTGACCATGGAAATGACTCATGACTGACGTTTTATAAAGAATAGGATATGTTCCAATGGAACCGGAAGGGGCCAGGTGAAAGAATTTTTCAATGTATCATGGGACCCACTTTCAGCGACCGTCGTACCAGGGGTTCGTCGGAGCGGCCAATTTTCCAGCGGAGAGCGACCCCTGGTGGCGAGGTTGTGTTAACCTGGGTTCACCCACAGGCAGCAGTCCTTGGTGGGTTGGGGGGAGAGGAAAAGGTTGGGGGGGTCTCTATACTTAGACCCAATATGGTCTCCAGTGCCACCCCATATATACATCTCGCAATATTTGTCCTCCGATATACAAGTACTGCTACCTGTGTGTTCACCTGCCTTGTCGCGGCCTCTATAAGAATACTGTACACTTAGATGTGTCGTCCATGCTTTGATGTCGTAATAATAGGAAATGGCATTTGGGGATCAAGATTCAAGATTCAACTTTATTGTACGAACACCCAGTAGGGTAGAGTACATAACAGAATAATAAAAGCAAATCAATACAGAACAGAACAGACACATTGATATATATACAAACTGCATGATAAGATATCGAGGGCAGTTTAACTTGGATTTACCCTCATGTACCAGCTGTATTACATATTGTGTTAGTTAAAGGTATATCTACCAATGACATGATAAAGATCAATTTATCTTTATCTGATAATTCATCAAAGCCAGGGTAAGTGGCCGTGACCTTGGTGAACAAGATATCTCTGCGCAGCAAGACAACACAAAGTGCATTTCGTCCTCTATTAAATTACACCGGTCACACAGACGTTGTTCAACCGGTATTGGGGGGTTAACATGTCGTCCGGTCTCGATTTTAAGCTTATGGTTGCTTAGTCGGAGTTTTGTGAAAAATCTTTTAGATTCTGTATTTTTACACATTATTAGATATGGTTCAAATTTGATGTTTTCTTTGAACAACCGATATGTTCTCATCTTGTTATTTGACCCTGTACCTGCTATTGGATCCTGAAGAGAAGCTTTAAACCGACCCTGAAACAGTGTATCGAGGGACTTTTGTAATTCGTGGCACTGTGTGTTGTCAATATCAACATCAAGTTCATTGCCAAGAAAATCTTTAAGTTTATAGAGCCAACCGATTCTCTTAGCACATTGCTCTTGTAGAGCATGGTAGGTCAATCTATCAGGGGAACCTTGGACATAAGTGGAAAATTTTACCGAACGAATTATGATATCATAGATTAAGGGGTATACACCCAATTCGCCCCGTACGGGTAGATTTGTGAACTTGAAGAAGACGTTTGTAAAATCCTAGTTGCGTTTTCTCTACCAAAATCGTATCGGGGTTTTTAAACAGCAAAAGGTCTGCTCCCCAGACTTCAGACCCATAAAATAATATGGGCTTGATCAGAGATTCAAATAAATGGCAGCTAATATTTAATGGAACGTTTTTCCCAGAAATATTATTCAGCAGGGAGCATGAGGCACGCATACCCTTACTACTCAAATGTTCAGCATTCAATCTGAAGTGTCCCGTTCTGGAGAACACAACACCTAAGTACTGGTAACAATTACCTTGTGAAACTTCAGTGTCACCAAGAAACCACCCTTGATTTGAAAACGTTGGGCCTTTTTTGAAGACTACTACTTTTGGACTTCTCTAAATTGACCTTCAAGTGGTTATCTATGCAATATTGGTGGAGTTTATTAAGACAATTAGTAAGAGATCATCAGCAAAAAGAAGGGGTGATAGTTTATGATAATTCAGGTCAATGGGCAGGCAACTATCATCCAACCTTTCCTTTATATCATCGATGAATATATTAAATAGTGTGGGAGAAAGGCTGCATCCCTGTCTGACTCCCAGGTGACTTTGGAACCGTGTAGATATGTTTTCATTCATCTTCATACTGTATGTTATATTATTATAAAGTGAATTCAAAATGTTGAATATTTTCCCTCCAATACCTTTATTTAATAGTTTCTGGAATAAAATCTCTCGATCAACTGAATCAAATGCCTTGCTTGGGTCTATGAAACATGCATAAAGAGGTTTTTTGTTCGATATATACTTATCTATAATGGTCCGCAGAGTAAATATGTGATCAGTAGATCGGTGCCCTCTTTTGAACCCTACCTGGTTTTCACTAATTTGTTGTGTGGTTTCTAAGTGGCTAGATATGCGATTGTTGATAATTTTGTTAAATAGTTTACCTAGGGCATTACCAATCGCTATCCCCCTGTAATTATTCGGGTCTGAGTGACTGCCTTTTTTATAAATTGGTACCAGACAGGAGTTCCGCCATTCATCTGGAAAACAACCATTGTCAAATATTATGTTGAAAAGTCTGACAACATGGTCGATAATGAGTGGGACGACAGTTTTAATAAGTTCATTGCTTATCTCATCTTCTCCAGGGCTTTTGTTATTCTTTAAATCCCGAAGAGCTACCGAGATTTCTTCGGCAATGATTATATTATCAAGAGTAGCATTATAGCAACTCTCTATGGAGGGCTTATGGAATTGACCCTCTCCAACATTACATATAGGCTGACCCAGCAATGATATAAAATGGTCTGCCATGAGATTTTTGTCAACTGGAATGGTTAAATCGGCTTTTTGTTTAGTTCCTATCTTTTTTAGTAGTTTCCAATAGTATGAAGCATTTGATTCTCTGGCTTGCTCCAGCTGACCAATGAGACGGAGGTAATATTCTGTTTTTTTCTTATTAACCAGTTTCTTATATTCTTTCTCCGCCGGTAACGACGGAATTCCCTTCTCGTTTGGTCAGCATGTCTCTCAATGCATAGAAATACGCCCGCCGACGTAACAGCGCTGTTATAGAATGACTACAGACATGGATGTACGCTGCACGTCATAAACAGAATGAGGAAAGAAAGCAGTGAATGTCATCAACAGTGAAAAGGTTAATAAAAGATTGCAATTCGCATCAGTTCTGTGAGAATATGAAAAAAGTCTCAAGCTATGCCTGCATTGAGAAAATGCGGCTTTTCATCATCTGAAACTGATCAAATATCTCGTAAGTCGGCAGTTTAATTTGACCCACGATAGGATAAATTTGTTCTCGAGCCACACATATGGTACACTCATACTATTCAGCTTGTATCCCTGACGTCCCTACTCTCCTTACGCTCATACTCGTGAGGGCTACATACTCGTGAGGGCTATATATTATTTAGCTATGACGTCCCTACTCTCCTTGAGTAGGGACGTCAGTGATACAAGCTGTTTATCAGCGTACACACATGGTGGATCAGCGCAACTTCTGCTATTGAAGTACATTTGAATTATTTCTTCATTATTCTTACTTACTTTCCAGGCATATTTCCCTATGATTCCCATATTAAAAAAATTGTCCTCTCGGAAAATACAGTGACAATTCTGCACAGAAAATTTCACATTGTTATTCAGCAATAAATTGGGAATTTTCATAACTATCAGCTCCGTGACATGTGAGGGGCCGAATCAATGGGCCATCATATCAACTGTTGTTGGGGTCACGTTCGCCTGACGAGCATTGCAATTGCCTGCAAAATACATGCCGACCTATTAAGAAGATTGTACCTTTTTCATAGAAAGATCAACTCCAATGAACATAGTCGTGCAGGTATAATTTGAGTCATAAAACATATAGATGATGCTTGGAAATAAATCTCTCATCAGTAAAACTGTGATTGAGTTCCCCAGGGCTCCGAGCGGGTGCTTGGTGGATGTCCGGTGGGCATGGGTTCCTGTTGCTTCAATGCATTTTGCTGAGAAGCAACAGGAACTTGATAATGTGATGTTGAAAGCGACGTTAAATCCTATTCACTCACTGGAAACCAATACCGCTAGGATGCTAAGAAACTTTTCCATGAGGCTGCTGATAATTAATGGTTCGTTTCCCGTAACCAGCCCTCATCTATATTTTTAAGGACAAATAATTAAAATCCACGAGGGATTTACATTTTCATGAGTAAAACTTCTTCAGTTTCTTCATATTTGTATACATTTGGTTTGCAAGTTAATAATTAATGATTAATAATTATCGCACTCAGCATATGTATTTTTACAAGCAAGGTTATGAGAAACAAATAATTAGTTAACAGTTGCTAGTCAAAACTGATGTGACTGTTGAAATGGAACGAATCGGAAGACTAATATTGGGTTGAATCTTTAGACGTTAACCTCTAAGTCTCTTTATAGTCTCTTATTGCTTCCATAGAAAGCAGACCTTCATTTCTGACATTTCTCCTGTTTTTAGATGCCGATGCTATGGACAGTTTCCGTTCTGTTGTTGATAGTATTCGGGTGGAGGATATTGTCAAAGACTACTTCTCTAACGCAGACAAGGTATGTGATGATAGGTCTGATCTGAACAATCTCATTGGCTGTCGATCAGAACTCGATTTAGATGTAAGCAGTCACTGAGAATTTTGAACTTTCTAATTTTAGATGCGTTGTCATTACCAAAATTTAAGTGAAAGCCAATGGTCAAGGTCACTGTGACCCCAAAATCAGAAAATCATTAAAACTTGATAGGGGGGGATTGATGTGTCGCATACAAAAATTTAGGTCAAAGGTGAAGGACACTGTGACCCCAAAATCAGGAGATTGTTAAAAATCACAATTTGTTTTTGTGTCTGTAGATACATGAGGGGGCGGGTGGGTCATGAACCTAAATTTATGTCGAGCTAGCTTTAAGGTCAAGGTCACTGTGACTACAAAATCAGAAAATTATTAAAAATCAGGTCTTGTGCGGGCATGTATTGAAGCCAATTTTGGTTGTTGTAATGTCCTAAGTGTGATGTCATGGCATATTTTAGGCAGTTCAGCTCCAGCTGTTGTCCGAGAATGGGATGGGTGACGCCGTAGCAGAGTACGTTGAGAAGGAAGAGAAAGATGCCATTGATGAACTCGTCAAGTTCCAGATACAAAAAACACAGGTGAGACGGTCAACGATTCCAGTCTAAATTATCAGCTCCAGTCATCTGTTTAATAGGGTAAAAACTGCTTAATTCAGGCAAAATCGGCACAATTTATCTCCTATAAGTGACTGACTGAGTGGATAATAAGCTTCTTGCCTTCGCTGGTACCGTACAGTAACCTCTCCAAACTTGTTTGATTAAGTCAAGGCTGACATAGTCTCTCCAGTTAAGCCATGCATGCACAAACCATGCTCCATGCATGTCCGGCTAATTTCCTGGGGTCATAGTTCGCTGGCAACTGTGCTAATTGTGTTGATTGAACAGAGTGACCGGGTAGCTAAGAGGGTGTGGCGTAAATGCCAGACAGTTTTAGTTCATGCGATACAGGTCTTGTCAAGGACCCTGTCTATTAGCTGTAGAGTGTATACTACAGCTAAGGCATTCACAGCGAGGCAATTTTTTTTTTCTGAAATGTATTTTTTCATGCCACTTTGATGCATTTCAGAGCATTGGTGAAAGTTTTCATGAGAAAAAGTCAAAATATAGGAAATATAGGAGGCACTTGAAGGCCCGCATTCAGCATATGGGTATGGTCTGCAATGTAGGGTAGACCTGCATGTTTTTCTTCATTCTGTCTCCTCGGTTATGGCATTCTAAAACAACAAAGATCGTTATTGTGCTGCAAAAACGTAATCCTCAGGGGTGAGGTGACTGATAGGTCTAGTCTGCTTACTTAAATACTTATACATTGTGATTTGCCTTTGTAGGACCATTTAAAACTGAGGAACACTGGGGAAGAGATGATAGATGTTGAAGTTTCTAAGTACAAAGAAGACCGAAAACAGAAAAAGGAAGATGAACAGGAAGTGAAGGAGGCGCTCAGACGTGCGCACGAGAATCGCTCGCAGAGGTCAGACAATGGTAGTCAGGACAGTGACATTGACGATCTGGATTCCGACAGCGAGCGACCTGCTGCTGCTTCTGAGAGGGGAAAGGGTAGAGGGCGTGGCAGGGGCAGAGGGGGGCGAGGCAAGAATAATTCAATGGCAATGGATGAGGTAGACATTGCCCCGAAAGCGTCCAGTAAAAGAGGTCGAGGGCGGGGAGCCAGAGGGAGTCGAGGGAAAGCCCCCGTTGTTGAAGAATCAGGCAATCGTTCCATTAAGGACGTGCTTGCCCAAGCCTCCCAAAGAGCATCTACTACCCAGTCCAGGGGTCGTACAAAGTACAAGTAAGTAGTCTGACATAGAAGGAGAGAGCATTTAATGCTGCATTCAGCAATATTTCATCTGTATAAGAAGATTAACAGTCTATCAAAAATCTAACAATGAAACACAGTAAACTAAGATAAATGTAACTCCGAAGATTGAAGTCACGGAGGTACGTGAAATGATACTATATTTCGGCTATTATTCATGCCATCATCAGGATCGTATGAGCACAGTGATGTAGACACAGAGTATGTGAGTGACCTGTGGACAAATTGTGCCAAAAAAAAGAGCACATTTTGAGGGGCAGTTCACTAATATTGTGATCTGATCGGGGTCAGGAAACACTGCTTTCATTTACTAGGACAGCCTTAGGTTGAGACAAACAGGAGTAAGTATCTGAACTGCTGTTTGTAACATACACCTGAAACGGAACAGTGTTCAGCTATGGTTACCAGTGCTTGCCCATTTTCTAACACATTTTAACTCGAAGATTTCTGGATACAATTGGCAGACCTAAAAGTTTGGTGTGAAAATCTTGAAGGAACAACAGTAGTGTATAAAACGCTTTTAAAGTCAACTTTCACCCGGATGTAACTATGACGTCACAACTTCCGATGGTGGCGCCATCTGTACACTTTGGACGCAAGGGAGACAACTCGATCTGCCAGAGTTTGGCCGCCATCTTGAATTTTTGAGGACGTGTGCGTTTGGCGGCCATCTTGAATTGTGTGGAAAAGGGGATGTATTCTTCCGCGGTGATGCGGTCCTGGCGGTGATGCGGTCGCGGGAAAAAGCTTCCGCGGAGAAAAAGTAGTCCCTAGATAAAATGGTCCGATTGGGTCGAGTGAGGCATCAAAGTGAAGCATTCGTGAAGGGGCATCTAATGGGCTGGGTGTGGGGTTGAAATATCGGCATTCTGCGCATGCGCGGTGGCCCAAGGGTATGGAAATAGACGTTTTGGAGCTAGGGGAGCCCCTAATGGGCCGATGGAGTTGAGTGAGGTATCAAAGTGAAGGATTCGTGAAGGGGCATCAGATGGGCTGGGTGGGTGCATGTAAAATTTTTCCTGAAAAAAAACGGAACACGGACTTTATCGAAAAATCCGGCAAAATGCCTATATGGGGTATGGGGGTATATAGGTCGCCGGGCTTAACGGGGCTTGCCTATCAATAGAGTTATCTCCCCCTAGTTCTAGGGTGGGTGTATGTAAAATTTTTCCTGAAAAAATACGGAACACGGACTTTATTCTAAATTACGGGAAAATGCCTATATGGGGTATGGGGGTATAGGACCATCCTGGGAAACCTACTTCTCGACATTTGCGGTATAGGTTGTGGGGTCTCGTTTTCTTAGTCTCGTCATTTAGAACATGATAGGAAGTGTCCCGGAGCGAATCGGTGAAATTTTTGAAAAAAGTACGATATAGCCCCATATAGTCCCATACTGGGGGTATAGGACCCATGTTTGTCCCCCTGGGAAACCTACTTCTATACATTTGCGGTAGGGTTGTTTGGATTTGTTTTTCACGTCTCGTCATTTAGAACACGATAGGAAGTGTCCCGGAGCGAAACTGTGAAATTTTTGAAAAAAGTCACCGAGGCCTGGGTAGGCCCATAGGCCTATACTGCATGGCTATGGGTGTATAGGGCCACACGGGGTGGACGTGTTGGAGTCTAGGTGGGCCACTAATGGTGCGATGGGGTCGAGTGAGGTCTTATTTTGAAGCTCTCATGCAGGAGCACTTGACTACACTAATGGTTCGTACGCTGTCAATACTCTGCGCATGCGCAGCCTGCCCGTAGTACAGAAAGCAGGCATTTTTGGGTGTGTTTGGGTTAGAGATGGGCTATTCACGGTTCGAATGGGTCGTGTGAGGTATCAATGTGAAGCCTATGTGAGGGGGCATCTGATGGCGTGGATGTGGGGGTAGAAATAGGGTCATTCTGCGCATGCGCGGTAGCCCAATGGTATGGACATAGACGTTTTTGGGGTCTAGGCGAGCCCTATTGACCTTTGACCTCAGAAATTTGCATATGACGTCACTTCCGGTTGGGGTGAATGAGGCGTGACCTTTGGACATGTCCAGACTTGTCTGTGTTTGTCATGTACTGGGGTTGCACAAGTGTGTGTGTGATGTCACTTCCGGTTTGGGTGAATTCACCCGGATGTAAAAATGACGTCACTTCCGGTTGGGATGAATGCTCAAACACACTACCTCCAACTTTCCCGGCCCCCCAGCGCGCGCGCGCGTCATCACCGGCAGTGCGCGCGCGGGACAAAAGGTCAAAGGTCACACCCAGGTCAAACGGTCCAATGTCCAATGAGACAATGTTGCGGCATCGATATAGTCAGAGCTTGAGCACAAAAAGGAGATTCTAGATGAACCTGGGAAGGATGGGCAGTTCCATTTGGACCAATCAGCGGTCGAGAAAAAAGAGCCAATCAGCGGTCGAGAAAAAGAACCAATCAGCGGTCGAACAATCAGCCAATCGAATTGGGGTACTCACGGTGTGCTTTCGCCTACGTCCGCGCCTACATCTGGGTTCTTGTACACCCGGGTAATGTTTTCTGGGCATGGATGGGTTACCTTTGGCTCCATTCTAGACCACTGATTGGCTAATACGGTGTTCAAAGCCACTTTCATGCATTATGCTCATATAACTTATAGTAATAAACTTAATCTATGCGTGTTGGACGAGTCTTCACTCACCATCTTCCTTTACACGCACCTTAATGAAATGCCCGCTCCAAACCTAGACCAAAACACGTACTTGGTCTGTGGGCTGATTTCATTGGCTCTCTATTTTACTATAGTGCTCTTGCATTCTAACATTGATGGGTTACATTTTGGCCCCATCCTACACCACTGATTTCAGTTTGACTGAATCTCCACATTGGGCATTTATGCATTATGAATAAAACACACAAGACAGGGTTTTTTGGTGAGATCTCATTTTTTTTATTCAGTGAACAACAGCAACGTGAGAACAACCACGTGAAAACTGAAGCCCAGAACAAGGGGCTTGTACATTGAAAGAACTGAAGCCCAGAACAGGGGGCTTGTAAACTTAAGCCCAGAACAGCGGGCGTGTGTACATTGAAAGAATTCAAGCCCAGAACGGGGCTTGTACATTGAAATGATGGGCGGCCCAGTCATATACGAGTACATCGCGGTCCTCGGCCTTGGGGTACTCGTCAAACATCTGTACGATGGTAGATAAGGGTCTTCCCGGCATCGATGGTACAGGTAAAACAAGCAATATTGTCCGCACACGCTACTGGTCAGGCTTTGCAACGTTTGACTGTTCCAACACCACGTCTCTGTGCCTTGATCCATGAAGTCTGTTAAATCAGGATGGAGGGGTGGCAGGCCGTACGGGTCAAAGTATTCGCCCTGCTGTTCTGTCAAGTACACGGCCACCCAATGTTCACCGGGCCGATCCATCGGGTCCGTGTTGAGAACGTAAGCAGCAGGATACATACGGTCTAATGGGAACACATCTCGGGCGAACACCCCTTGAAACACCATACGTGTCTCTGGGTCATTCTCCAGCACGGTGGTTATCTGGTCTGTATCCATGTTAGGTGGAGAAGTCACACAGGATGTTGTGCGCCTTGTCCACTTGAATGATGTTGTCAAACTCGGCGTAGCAGATCACATTGACGGTGCTCCGGAGGGCTCGTTGAAAGTGGATTTCCAACCGTAAATTGCCTTGCTTGGCCAGGGCCAGCTGATGGTCGTTCTCTAAGGTGAGGGTCAAATCGAAACAGAACAACGTGTATCCGTTCCCGTAGTCCTCCCGACTGATGAAATTCCCTTCGTCCTGGTTGATTTGACCGGTGGCTGTAAACAGGCTCTGATAGGCTCGAATGAAATTCGCTCGCCCAAAGTTCGGTGTTAAGGCCGTGGCTGGCACCTGTTGTCCATCCACATGCAGGGCCACAAAATTGATGCCGAAATGTTTAAAGTCAAACGGATTCTCTGGGTAGGCTCCACTGAAACTGGTATTTTCCACACAGGCCAGGATCAATCGCTTGGGTAGTTCCCCAGGAACAGGTTGTCTTTGTTGGCGCTCATATTTCCAGCAGACACAGAGAACACTTTGGTTTGCACACGTCGGATAGGGTACTGGGCTGGTTTTGTTTCCAAGGCTTTCATGTGTCCCAATTGAACGGCTGGATTCGGTTTCACTTTTCGGACATACAGGACTGCGTCTTCGATGACAATCTTATAGTCAGCTGCATGCCCCTCTACGTTAGTAGCCATCAAGGCGAAGGTCGGAGGCGCCCGTATCAGTCGGATTTTGATGGGGATCTTGTTCAAGAGGTATCGGTCTTGCATGAACATGTCTGCGTGCAGTCGACCCATCATATCCACCGAGACGCCGTTCGCGGTCAAAGCCTTCCGTTTGCTATATCCCGTATTGTCGTTCTCTGCCCCCATGTGCTCGGCTCTGTCCTGGTAGAATAAAGCGGCTGTCAGTTGAGATTTTTTAGCCTCTCGCCCATGCGACAACAGCGTCTCGATGTAGGCTCGATAGGGGTACGTGTTGGTTGAGTCACTGATGAGTTTGTCGCTGAGAAATATATCCACCTGTTGAAACATCGAGTGCAGCCAGAGATTCGTGGGGCCCACCGTTGCTTGGTCGGCGATTCTGGTGCCATCTCCATTGACGATCTTGGCTTTCACATACAAGTAGGTATGGGCTAAATCCACATAGGCTGTATCCGCATTACTGATGGTGAACTCGATGGGCCCTGTTGCGTTGATGCTGGACAGTGGGAGATGCTCCACCCATAATCCTTGTTCGGCACTGATCTGTGTTGGCGGCACGGTCCACAAATCAAATTCACTGTTGGTGGAGGGGCAGGACTCGGCGTGGATCAAGGACACGTTTTAAGAAAAGATATCTCGGGTCTTCGATGTGCGTCGTCGCTGGGTCGGTCGTCGACTGGTGCGTGGTCTCGGTGGGGCAGGTCTTTTATTCCCTACGGTGCGTTGTGCTTTGGCCACCAAGACGCCTCCCGCTTCTTTTTTAGCCCGCCGTTTCAAGGCTTTTGGGTGCCGTACCCCCAAGACATCACCCCGCCACTTGGTAGTCCACACCGCGCATCAGTTTGTTTGCCGATTGCATTCCCACTCCCACGCGTCACCAAGGGCAGGAACGTTTTGACGATGCTCCCGAGCATGTTCCCAGTCCATGTCCACGTTGCATGTGTGCACCACTAAAGACCGGGTGCCACCCCCGGCCCCGTTGGACATAATAGTCCATATAGCTGCAGGTGCGTGCATCGTACCGTAAGTGCACCTCTTACTTATACAAAGTGGGAGCACGTGCTTGTCGAAAATGAAGTGTCAGCACCACTTTCCCGCGTTCGAATGCCACCGTCGTCCTTGTGTCATCTCTTATATCCACCGTGATCAAAAAGTTGATGTGGGCTTGTCGTACGGGCAGGTAGAGCATGTGGGTGAACTGTGGGGGGGTGACTTGATCTCCACACGTCTTTTTAATGGGCACCACCCGTAACAGAGGTGTGTTGATATCGCCCACGATGTGGTTGTCCACCACGTCCGAGTAGACGTAGAGTCCGTACATACCCGACTTCGTATCCATCGGGATCTCGCCTTGGTGGGCGGTGGGACCAGCGAACGTCCGTAGATCGAAACCCAGCATTTGCTGTAGGATAGGACTCAGTACCACACTCGCGTTGGCGGTGACGATAAGTTCTGCCTTGTCGTTGTGTGCGTTGTAATCGAAGTTCACGTGATTCTTGAAGGGATAGGCTTTGATGGGTTTTGAAGTATTTGTGACCTCCCGTAGAGCCTTATAATGCAACAGTCTTGACAGCCCACCCATAAACTCCTTGGGAGTATCGTATTGGCCTTCGGAGAGGGTGAGTCGGGTGTCTTTTCCTTCGTAGGTCACGTCGTACCACACTTCATTGGCTCGCACGTTGTACCACGAGTAAGGGTATTGGATATCCACGAGGCCACATTCCCATCGTCCAGGTAAATGCAACGGTTGCGGTAACT
>JAVTVY010006852.1:0-41306 GCA_036873755.1 Hanleya hanleyi
AGCCAACAACTGCGTTATTAAACTATTGACCGTATCTCAGATATTTTTGTTGTCTAGCCCACTCGAAACGTCATTGGTGCAGATGATGTTCTTCTTTAACAACTCTATAAATAAACAAATTGCTTATGGATAACAACTTCTAGTTTATTCAGGATTCAGACTATCTATTTAGTAGATAGTTTAACAACTCTACTTTACGCACTTTTCAGCAATTTCTGGGATATTCAAACGAGACTATTAGTTGAAACTTTTTTTTAAGCCCGACCGCAGGGTTTGAACCCTCAAAAAAGTGGCGTGAGAAACCGAGCCATGCTGTGATAACAAGGCATGTTCGCACTACTAGCCAGAAACAATTAGAAGTAACGTTTCTACACGAAGTAAACAATGTCGCGGATTAGTGGATTAACATGGCTTTTGGCAAGCATACCACGACGTGTAACATTAATAAGTGAAGATCGACGCGCGAACTCAACTTGCGGAGGCACAGTCAACATCTGCAATGTTTCCACAGAAAAGTCAACAAATTCGAAATTCTATAACACTGCCACTTTATCCAGAGAAAATTGGGTTTTAATTCGCATTATGGTTCCTTGAAGTGTGCATACATTCCTGATAGGACACTAGAAGAGTTCCAATGTATGTACACAACCGATCAGAACCAGAGCTCACCAGAATAAGAGAGCTGTATTGGCTCTTTGGTCTGTGTATCTAATGTCGCTAATGGGTTACCTCATTCAAGTGCCCACATGGACAATTGCAATGGCAGCATGGAATAGAAACAAAACACCATAGCAAATGAGTGTCATTAATGGTTCTCGGAGTGGTTAGTGCCGTCAGAATAGCAGCCTGTTGGTTTATATATAGGCTCTTGTCAGATTATCCGTTGTCGTTCTATATCAAGGTTACTTTTTTGACTGTTCTGGCAAAGACTAACTGCAACCGTTTATCTGCGCACATGAGTTGTCAAAGCATAGGAATAAGACCACCATCCCCGTTCACTTATATTGAACACGTAGCATGAATATAGTATACAGTATTATGTAACAAAAAGCCCGAATGCTGATGCCTCATTTTTCTTAAAACGTGCGCACGTTCCAGCAATGCATCATTCAATTCGTTTTTTGAATATTTGTTGTACGAAAGGATGGTCTTGGTGGATATTATCATTTTTCTTATACTAGCTCAAGTCGTCCCTTACATCTGAAGCTGGGTTTACTTCCAACTTTACAGGCTAAACAAAATGTTGGTTTTCTTTTTGAAAACTCGAATTGACACATGACGTGCTTAAAAACTGAAAGATATCCCATAATGTACTGTTGTTTCTGTAAACTCTTTGTTCAATATATCTATCTATCTATACCGATAATATATCTATCTATATCTATATTATATCTATCTATGATATCTATAATATATCTATATCTATAATATATCTATCTATATCTATAATATATCTATCTATATCTATAATCTATCTATCTATATCTATACTATATCTATATCTATAATCTATCTATCTATATCTATACTATATCTATATCTATAATCTATCTATCTATATCTATAATATATCTATCTATATCTATATTATATCTATCTATGATATCTATAATATATCTATCTATATCTATAATATATCTATCTATACCTATACTATATAATATATCTACCTATATCTATAATATATCTACCTATATTCTATAATATATCTATCTATATCTATAATATATCTATCTATATTTATAATATATCTATCTATATCTATAATCTATCTATCTATATCTATACTATATCTATATCTATAATCTATCTATCTATATCTATAATATATCTATCTATATATATAATATATCTATCTATAATATATCTATCTATATCTATAATATATCTATCTATATCTGTACTATATAATATATCTACCTATATCTATAATATATCTATCTATATCTGTACTATATAATATATCTATCTATATATATAATATATCTATCTATAATATATCTACCTATATCTATAATATATCTATCTATATCTATAATATATCTATCTATATTTATAATATATCTATCTATATCTATAACATATTTATCTATATCTATAGTATATCTATCTATATCTATACTATATCTATACCTATAATATATCTACCTATATCTATAATATATCTACCTATATATATAATATATCTATCTATATCTATAATGTATCTATCTATATCTATAATATATCTATCTATATTTATAATATATCTATCTATATCTATAATATATCTATCTATATTTATAATATATCTATCTATATCTATAATATATCTACCTATATCTATAATATATCTATATCTATAATATATCTACCCATATCTATAATATATCTATCTATAATATACCTATCTATATCTATAATATATCTATCTGTAGCTATAATATATTTATCTTCTCTCAATCAGGTGCTAGATATATGTGATCACGTGATTCAAGCTGTCCCACTTTAATAACTACTCTGAGATAAAGAACTGCCATATTAATAATGTACCATGCATTCAAAATATGGCGCCAACATAGTGGATATCATGTTATAGCCATGTTATAACCATGTTATCGCTTGCTGATGTTAGCCATCTAAGAAGCTCACGCAATTTTCAGCAATTAGATATCCGTAGTGTTTCTATGAACAGTCGCAATCCACAGTCGCAATCAAAGCAAGACTGAGATCCAGCAAATTAATCATGTTAATATGTAGAACATTTTGTTTCCTTTTAGTCGCACCAATATCTTGACATCACTTTTCAGATATCACATGGCAATGTTCTACACTCTACGAACATTGAATAGTGATACGGATTTGATGAACAGAATATCTATTGATCTTGTCAGCATCATTTAAAAATGTTTTGTTTTTTTTTCTCTCAGGCCACACTGAACGTTCCACGATCCATTCAAACTACAGCATCATACTTGAAAACAGTGATTCATCACATCTAATTTCTATTGTGCGTATATTACGAAGGACATGATGAATAATTACACCAAATACGGAGGATAATTTCGCAATGTCCTTGTTAGTTCTCGAAAGCAAACTCTGTTCAATATTATCATTTAGGCTGAGCAATCAATAGTATGTTATAACTTGCCGACTTTTACCTTAACGTTATCATCTATCTTACTCTAAACGCTGTCACTTGTGGATGCTTGTCTGTTGTATCTACTATGTCTTCCGGCCTACAATTTGTTGGAGTGCTGTAATTATACAGAGACTGAAATTAAGGGGCCTGTGAGGGGCCTAATGACTTGGAAGGCAGGATCTTAAGATTCGAAACCAGCTGATTACCTGTCGCTTGTATGGCAAGCCGTTTTACGCCTCTTTCGGCTTTTGCTGATATTTTGAAATGATTTGATGAGATCACCAAATCTTTTGCTCATAAACATTTGCTGATATCATCAAAAAGTTCGATTAGTGATATCATCAAATCGTTTGATGATATTAGCAAATAGAATTCGTGATATGGTTAAATATGGAAGGAAGTGAAAATAAGCCTAAAAGTTAATGTGTACTCCCTTCTCCTATTGATATTTGACGGATATTTACCAGCCAATTATCCCATTCTGAAAACACAGTTTATAGTATATATAGGTCCTCCTGACTTGCTAAATTCCAACGGATATGCACGGCCCATATTATCACTTTTGTGAATAGCTACATGTAATAATTTTAAGATTGCTTGCCATGATTGCTAAGGGTGGCCACCACGGGTGTGTCACGTGTTCACTCTTTACTACTTTTCAATGTTGTTTTTTTGGTTCAACGTTTAGTGGTAATTCATATTCTGTAAATTCTTACGTTGATCTTAGTTGTTATGCTAAAATTGTATTTATTTAGTTTTCCCGTGAGAAGTGATGTCAATATTATGTTGGCAAGACCACCCAAAGCCTTCGTCTGAGGATGAACGGTTACCAAAAAAAAAATGCGCTAGGAAAAACAATTGTTTATAGGTAAGCACTTTTCTGGCCCAGACCAGCTGAGCCAGCTTTAGTATCAAGGTCATAGGCACCGTTTACCCCAATACTAAGGATTTCCCCTTGAATTAGAGAGAAAAATCCGAAGGCGGGAAGTATTTTGGATGCTAAAACTTGGATCAACGTTTCCGTGTGGTTTAGATGACAATGTCAAAGGGTTCGCCAATGTTACAAATCGCAATTCAATATTACCCAGCTATTTAACCTCACCAATCTAGACATCGCAGCCATGGTTTCGAGAAAGTTTTATAGTGCGTTCATTCATGATCATGTCACTGTAAATTACTTAGTGGGTTAAACTAACACACCCCATAACAAGCACAACGAATTGTGCCGGTCTGCTGAACATGAATACATGGGTATATAAGATTGACTAAAATGAACTAAATGTTTGTACTATTTGTAAATAATGCATGTACAGCCCGAATTCGCTTTCCAAATTTAAAGGGAACCCAAATGGAAAATTAATCTCTTCTGCAGGAGAGATATATAGGGGCCATATTTTATTTTTTTTTTAATTAAAACAATTATTTCATGAAAATATTCATATTGGCTACTGAGATATTGTACTTAAAAGTATTTTGCATCTGGTACAAATCTGGTATACAAACGAGCTTTGATGATGTCACACAGTGAACTAAAGATAATTTAGAATATACAAATAATGGTACTTTTTCTTTTGCATTTCATTAACAATGTTTTATTGGATTTCACTTTTATCACCTAGTTACCATTAGTTTTAGAAGTATGGTTACCATGGCAACCAGTAAGGAACATAAATGGTTAAAGTGATTTTGTTATAAATATGAATAGCATTTACTTGTTGAATATTAACCCTACCTGGCCTGGGGAGGGGGGGGGGCCGAAATGCCCCCCGCCCTCCCCCATACCAAACTTTCTGCGCTATCACCGGAACGACAGAAAATGGAGAGCTGAAACTCCTTGACTTTATAGTTTATCATATTGGGGTCATTTTGAGCCTATTTGCATAACCCCGCGACCAGACGATCATGGGTAAATTCAAGATGGCGGCCACGTGGGGTACCAGAAAAGTGATGTTTTTGACATATTTCTTCAAAATTTCTGATTTTTCGCGCGCGATGAAAAGTGGGCAAAAACTATTTTATTTCACATCACAATAATATTTACTAATTTATCATGCAGTTTTTATGGAGAAATTGCATAAATAAAAAATTCGGAAAATCCGACGGGAAAATCGACCAAAAAATGCCGTTTTTGAAAATGACGTCACTGTGACGTCATCAAAGCGACCATCTTGGATTCGTGTACATTTTCTGGTAGAGCTTGACCCAAGGGTATAGTGTGGTAAGTTTCAGCCCCCTAGCTCAAGGGGTAAGAAAAATAATTAGGGGGGGCCATTTCGGGCCCCCCCCCCCCCCCCCCCCAACCCAGACCTGGACAGGTCCCAAAAGGCCCAGGCCAGATAGGGTTAAGTAATTACGATTCCATAACCTGCAAAAATATATGTGTTTGAAATAATATCCTTCGTAACTGGTTGCTATGGTAACCGTATTTCTAAGAATAATTGGATTTTTCTCCAAAAGCAAAATCATGTAGTTAAAATAATTCTATAAATAAACAATATCATAAATTTGGAAAAGATTAGACTGCTAGATGCGTGTATATACCAGCGTAAAGATAGATCATGATTATCGATGAACTGGTAACATCAGAAAATCTCATTTGCGTAAATACCCTGAATATCATATTCCTACGGAGTAGGCTCTCATTTGCAAATTGTCCGGTGATGAGTGTGTGAGTGAGTGAGTCCATCCGAATCCTTTCGTCGGCAAAATAAGGAGAACCGTTGACATTAGAACCTTGACTTTTGGTATGAACGTTGACTTTTAGGGGGCCGTTACCAGCAAGTTCTGAGCTGACCTACTTTTGATGAAAATTTGACCTACTTAGGTGACCTATAACATTACGCTTGGATCCCCAAATCATCTTCCTCACCCGGCTTCGTAGGTCCTGTGACGTTAGTCACACTACTCATGTTTATACTTCAAATTCCAATATCTCAGCAACTGTTTGGAATATTTACATGCGATCAACGTTATCTTACTGAAAGTTGCGAGTGCTTTCCTCTCATAAAGGTAAGCCTGGTCTCCAAGATTTCTCCGTTCAGTTGCGAGAGAGTTTTTTTAAATATTTTAGAAGGCGTTCCGGATTACTATACCCCTGTACCTGAACGAATTTTTACCGTAAGTTACCCAATAAACCTGGGGGTTGTGCCTTGTTGGCCGTTTCTATGACTAGAACTGGGATTTATGATGAACAAATCTGACATATACATATCTGCTTGGGGAATGTAATAATTAGAGTCGATTCAGATTAATATTATTACCATGTGAAGACAGTCAAATGCCGCATGTGAATAAACTACCCAATCATCGCATATCCAAGTCGAACACTACACGTGTTGCCTTGGCAGAACATAACACATTATCTAATCAGAATGCGGGGTTGGTGATGTCGATAGATAGATAGATATTTATTCATGTCTCACCATGCATATACATCATCAGAATAAACACATAATAAAGAAAATTGTATACAGGTGCCACTCTACATGGAGTTGTGAGAGACAGTTAACACTAAAACACAATATATTAAGGATACATTAGTTTCCTGCGAAGCTCTAAGATTAAAAAGCAGGTTTTGGCACTACTCGCGATCACTAGGCCACACGATAAAATTGTGCACAGAAGTTCGGAATTCGACATTCTTTGATAACTTTCCACAAAATATAATGCTCGTGAAACGTGCGGGAGTAGAAGATCTAAAGATAGGGCGCAAAGTCCACAAGACAAACTGTCAGGCTACCGTGAACGCATTCGTGCACTGATCTCGGCCAACGAGGGAGTTCGATTCAACCGGTCACCTTGTCTGAATCGAGGAGGTTGGAAAGGAAGACCTGCAATGACACCCAAAGCCAATTAATACAATACTGACATATAATTCTATGAGCAGGTATACAGGATTCAGATCGCGGTAGCGTGCATTTCATGAAAAGAAAATCCCTGATCTAAAAATTACGCTTACGTGTACTCTTATAGTTATCTTTAACGGTAGTCCAGTATAATAGAAAGATATATACAAAATATCACGGAAGCCCTATCAAAATCGTGATCAGGCCTGGTCACAGCCACAGTCTGGTCACGACCGGTTCCTCCGTGGTTGGGTTCAGCGTCTTATCTTCCTTCCCCTGGACTTCGTCCACTCTCGTATGGATGGGCTTTACGTCGTGTCTCGTCTTACACGACCTGGCCCCTCCGTGGTTAAGTCCGGCGTCTATCTTCCTTCCCCCGGTCTTCTTCTACGCTCGGGCTCTATGGACTTCTCGTCTTCGTCGTGTCTGGTCTTACACGACCTGGCCCCTCCAAGCGTTGGTAACTGTCAATGCATGCGGACGGCCTGGGCACGACAGTACTCTCACAGTACAAAGGCTTCTACGGCACCGGCCTGTCTCTCTGTAACACTGCAGGACCAGTCTACTGCACGACTGACCACAGCAGCAGACGACACCCCTAGTAGGAATGAACCCCACGCTTCAGCGACCCCGCTCACGGCGACTCACTCCGCGGCGCGGGTCCAAGGACGAATCATCAAGGCTAGAGTTCGCGGCTACACAGTCCACGTCGACAGCGAACGGTGGATGGGTAGGCACCTGCTCTAGTAACCCTCTTTTACCACTACTGTATGGACATCCCCAATAGATGGTCACCTGGTCTAGGAACCCTCTGTTTCCACTACTGTATGGTCATCCGCAATAGGTGGGCAACTGGTCTAGGATTCCCCATTTTACTACTACTGTATGGAACAGTACTAATATATGATTGGCCGTGAATTATATAACGTATGTACAGGGTTGTGGTTGACTGTATGCTTATGAGTGTGTGAATGAATATAATTGTTTATGTATGATTTATTGGATATGTGCATGAGTATCAAGCTCTAGTCTTAAGCCTGTAGCTTGAGAGTGTTAGCGTGAATGTATTTCAACCTGTGGATTGTGTGTTTAAGTACGTGTGTGCATGGATAATTGTTTATGTAGGATTTGTGATTGATAGTACAGCTGCAACCTCTTCACAGGGAAGTGCATCCCCTACTGGCTACTGCTACATCGATACTATTAACCCCAGAGCTAAACTCACACGACAGTGCAATACGTTCGAGTCAGGTACAGATGAAGTTATAGTATGACCACGCTGTCAACACTAACGCCTGTAGTTAATTCCCAGAGCTATACCCGCACGACTGTGCAGTACGGTAGAGTCGGGTAGAGATAGGAATAACCGTCAACGCTAAGTATCTATACCTTAATTCCCAGAGCTAGACCCGCACGACTGTGCAATACGGTCGAGTCGGGTAGAAATAGGATTAAAGTAAACGTAGCCCGGACATGTTAATGTGTGCTATTAAATTCGGCGGCTCTTCTCCACTTCGGCGACGGTAGAAATTCGGCGGCCCGGTCAGGGCTCTTCTCTAGTCCGGCGGCGGCATGAATTCGGCCGCCTGGCCGCAGCTCTTCTCCAGTCTTATAGGCCTACCGCTCTTCTGCGGATAAAGGTAGAAGCAGAAGTCGACGATGCTGGCGCCGTCTTTTATGTCATTTTACAACACTCCTCGATCCGTTTATCTGGACTTCGCTGGAAAATATGGCTATGGAGGAACACACCATAATTCATAGCGGACTTAGCTGGTAAATCTCAGCCTCAAACTCTCTCTAGTTAATTTACACGCCGTCCTCAAAGTTCACGGTCCTACTTCCGCATTTCTGGCTGACGTCATCAACAGCGAAGCAAGCTAGCTTCACCGTGGTTCCTTTCGCCGTCTCAACTGATCGTTTGGGGTAATTTCACCGGGATTTCGAGGCATTGACTGCCTCCTGAATAATTGTAAAGGTGAGTGAGTGAGTGAATATGATTTAACGTCGCTTTCAAATATATTTCAGTCATATCACGACGTTGGGTCCTATTCCTTTTCACACCCGGGAACCACACGGGTGGGGTCCTATTCCTTTTCACACCCGGGAACCCCACGGGTGCCTCAGTTAGTCGCCTCTTACGACAAGCTGTCTGAAGAGCTGAGGCCTATTCTTACCATGACCTGCGGTGTGCACAACGACATCCCAGATCAATCCCCGGAAGCCCCACGGGGCTGGATAATTGTAGTTCATTCTAAGAAAGTTACAGTGTTGAATTCCATCAGGTAGGTGAACCGCACACGTAAACCAATGTCACTTTGGTTTTCAATTGCAGTTACATGTCATCAGCCGTGATTTATTAAAGGGGAAACCAAGGGGTCGCTTGCATTTTTGCACTTTCGTTACACTCGCTTCAGACAATAAATCATATCGCAGGTCATCATACACTCATTCTCCCAACGTCAGAGTTTGTAACCTCCAAACCGTCGGTAAACAAGGTATATACGACAATAGGGCATATACAATCTGATGCCATGAGAATGCATACACTGGGCATGGTAGAAGTACATGGTTTTAAATTTCCCATACAGTCGGAGTTTGCCATGCTCTCTATTTACTTCACGTAACCACTTATCTTTATATATATTATACACCTTATCTGTTGCGTATCAAAATTGATATTCCCAATATGAGAGCAATCTAATTCATTAAGTTTATTGCAGACCCAAAAACACCAGTTTTTACAACTCTTGCCTGCTGAATTATAAGCCCATCTGAAAATCTTTTTACCTGTTCTGTCTTCAGTTATAAACGTCACCCTACTCCACTGACTAATATCGGCTTTTGCCTAATAGAAAGTGGCATCCAACCCATATCTCCATTAATACCTGCATTTGGTGCATACTTCCCAACACCCAGAAAAAAAACGTTCAGCCCTATGTTGTTGGGCATTTATGCACGATACGTTCGAGATACCCCAAATCGAGGCCCCGTAAGTTAGAACAGGGACAACCAACGAATCATACAGCATAGTGAAAATATCGTATGGTACTCCTCCTAAATATTTCACTTTAGCAATCACTAAACCAAGTTCCCGGCTGGCTGACTCAGTCACATAATTCGTCATTGCGTTATTATCAAGGTGTTCAGTCAGTAACAAACCTAAATATACATATGTGTCTGTTACTTCTAAAGGAACATATCCGTTGTCCTAGAGAATGACTGAGCGCGAAAATGAACTACTTTCGACTTATCACGATTAACACACAACTTATTACTATCACACCACACTGTCATAGCTCTAAAATATTCCGTGGTCCATATTAGGAGGAGTGCAATGTATGACCTCCTTAAACTTCAAATTGATTGGCCATTCGAAAGAAATTAACATCAATGCAACCGCCACTTGCCATATTTGGAAATCACACCAGCAGACATCAAAGAAAATCCTCGCTGCACGGTGTTGGCAAGCTCCTAGCTTGATTGGTTATAGAATAGTATAGTTTTATTCTTTATAGTGGTAGGTACATGGTCCAAAATTACATAAGAATTCAAGGTTATAATATTTACCCAGCCCTAACTGGGTTTATCAACCACTACAAACATTAAAATATTTCCGAATGCCACGTGGTTCAAGGTGAAAATACTTTTTCACGCCTTTTACAATACGCTGACTTTATGAAATGACACATTTTTCTGGTATAATGTTCAAAGAGAAAAGCCGTCTTGTCACCACAGGTAATATTTACATCCCAGTTAACTCCCCTTATCAATTCTCGCCTTTCAATCTCATACAATTTGCAAACAAATATAAAATGTTTCTCATCTTCCACCTGTCCACTATCACAAACTTCACATATCCTTTTATCTAGACTCTCTCCTCTGTATCTACCCACTTCCACTCTCAGGGGCAAGACACCACAGCGTAGCTGGGCGCACAGTGACCTTTCAAATTTTGTCAGATTAAACAAGAGATACTTTTCTGTTTTATATTCGGACTTAAATTCAACGTATGTCCTTAATTTAGGTTTCCTTCAGGACAGCTTGGGACCAAAGATCTGGAGTTACTCATTACAATTAACCGGTTCCATAATCGTATTATTTCAACATTTCTTACAGACTTTAATGATGGCTATCCAAAATCACCATAGATTGCATCCAGTGGCGTCAATTTATGTACCCCGAGATAATATCTTTGTGCTCGGTTAACAATATTATTACCCGACTGCAAAGTACTTTTTTGGATTCCCCATACAGAGACCCCATAATTTAACACGGGAAGGACACATTTGTTAAACAGCGTAGTATAAGTTTGAAATCCGAGATCTGATATATATCTACACTTATTAATAACGGCTCCAAGTGCTCTTCCACCACAATCAGCCAATATTTTAGCACACGTGTCAAACTTCTTGCATTCATTAAAAACAACTCCCAAATATTTATAATTTTCTACATAATTTAAATTCGTTTCTCCTATTTTGAATTTAAACTCACTCCTCTTTTTCCTTGTATTTCTAAAATGTATTACATTGGATTTTTCTATATTTATATTGAACCGCCATTGCGTACACCAATTATTTACTTTGTCAAGCAATTATGTAATGCTATGGACTATCAGTCTGAAATAAAATTATTATTATTATTATTAATAACTGAAGGTCAGTTTCATTTTCAGCTAAAATAACGAGGTTGTCAGCATAAGCCAACACAGATACCTTGGTATCATTTGATGAATGGATTCCAACATCACAATTATTCAATTCCTCAATAAGACCATTTATGAAGATAGAAAACAAAGTTGGGGAGAGGGTATCACCTTGCCGTACACCGCAATGCGTTTCAAACCAGTCAGTTAAATAATTATTAACTTTAACAGCTGAGAGCGTGCTACCATACATTCTCTTAATAGCTTTGTACATTAACTCATTGATCCCATTATCCAACAACTTGAAATACAGTAAGTTCCTATTCACCAAATCAAACGCCTTTTGTAAATCGATAAAACAGGCAAAAATTTGTTTCGCAGAAGTAATAAGGTTATTAACAATATTATTCAAAGAAAATATATGATCTGTACAAGATCTCCCAGAGCGGAAACCGTTTTGCTCTTCAGCGAATAAATTATTTCGCTCATCAAACGTTGTAAGCCTAGCGTTAAGAATACTACTATACACCTTATACACACACGATAAAATACTTATACCGCGATAATTATGCGGCACTCTGGGGTCAGCGTTCTTATCTTTCGGAATTGGGAAAATCAGGGCTTTGAGCCATGCACTCGGCAACATATCATTGAAATAACACAGATTATAAAATACGTGTAATACGTTCTTCACGAAATCAAACTTTAACACTTCATTTGGTATCCCTTCCACTCCAGCTGTTTTATAATTTTGTGTTCTATCCACAGCCCTATCCACTTCCTGTCTTTCAATAACTCTATTTAATTCCATATCTGATAGCACTGTGCCTTCCATGTTTTCTAACTCAGTTAAAGTGAACGTAAAGGCTGCGACAACACACGCACTGTGTGGAAGAACTATATTAAACGTATCATTTGGCAGCAACAAATATTTTTTGTGATTTTTTCCCTTCCAAAAAAAAAATTCCGAACACGGGAATTATTGACTGATGCAACAAGCGACTGGAGTCGGCCATATTAGTTTATTGATAGCCTTGCGCCAATGAAACCGCTTGTATGGAGCACGTGATATTTTCCTGTGACGTAGTATCACTTTGTTTTGGCATCGCTGTAGCACGAATTGTAATTGCGGAGGTGGAGAGCTCGGCTGTTTCAAGCGTGTTTTGACTGTGTTGCGTGTCTCCAGCAAGTGTTTACTGACCTGAAACGTTCCATGAACTACTCACTACTTTCGTCGACATCGGAGCGTTTTGGTTCAAACTGGTAACCCTGTAAACCCTCATTTGTCTCTTCGTCAGAACTTGAAGTCAGGCTAGCCTCCTCGTACGTCGCTATGTTTACATGCTTTCTACGCTTTCTAACTCCACGAACTAGAGAGCTCCGAAGTGATACAACGTCACTGCTCTGATGTGAGATAGCCAGCATGGCGGCAGCCGGGGAACAATAATACAACGGAGATAATTTCGTTCCTACTCGGTGCAAAAAAATCCCCAAAAATATTCGTTGCTGCTATTTCAGTATTTCAATGTAGCTCTTTCCCACAGAGTGCATGTTGCCTCAGCCTTTACGTTCACTTTAATTTTCGTGAATAAAATTCTTCATCAAATTTTTCGTTGTGCATATTATAAAGTTGTTCAAATTCTTTTTGCCAGTGTTTCATCACCTCATGTTTATCAGTAACAGTGTTACCGTCTTTGTCTCTAAATTCCATAGGTATATCACATTTTCGTTTTGGTCCCAGACGTATCTCATCCCAAAACACACGTGGATTCTGTACGTTAAAGGTGAACTGAAAAGCTTTTCAATGTTCTGTTAAAATGTCATGAAACAAGAACTTCTATAGTTGTTACAATTATGTGTGGTAATAGTTCTGTGGGTTATTGTTTTATTTTGGGTATATGAGAAGTCAAAACTTATACCGAGAGCCAGAACTTTTAAAAACGTCATCGCTTGCCTCCCGTTGTTTTTGGAACGTCATGACGTTATAGTGGTCCTCGTTCATTCATCCGACGTAGCATGACGTCACATTTGAATAAAACTTGAATGAAGGGGACCACTATAACGTCATAACGTTCTACAAACCAAGAAAGACAAGCGATGCAAGTTTTCAACACGGATTTATAATAGGATAACTTAAATATTGTTATTAGTACAATTTTGCAAACTATGTTTGCCCCAAAAACGTATAAAAGTTATGTCACATAAGACAAGATGTATATAAGCAACAATTTAGATAAAATTAAAAGCTTTGCAGTTCACCTTTAACTTCTTCAATATCAGCTAAAACATCCCTATTATATTTCCGCTTTGTTTGCCTTAATTTCTTATCAAACAGTTTGGATGCTATTCGGTAATCATTATACAATTTTCGATAGTTAAACCCATTTCTACTACACTTTAGGTAAGCCTTTTCACTTTCATGCATGGCTTTCCACAGTCTCGACAGTTCGTCCGTCCAGTAAGGTTTTGCTTTATTGTACTTTTTTCTCGAACATTTACTAGATTTACCTATTGGATGCAAATAAGTTTTCATTTCATCCGTCAAAATTCTCGTCAATTCGTCATACTTGCCATCAATAGATTCTTGTGTCTGTCGAGCATGTTCAATGCGATCTATAAACTGGGTGACACATAATCTCAGAGCTGGCGAAGACATGAAATCTTCAGGCATGTGACGTGTCTTATACCTATTAGATCTGTATTCATTCAATGGTTCTCGTAAGTCAGTGTTACTGTTTTCGTTGGTACCGGAACTAAAATCTTCGCTTATTTCACACGGCCCGTCTACTTTAACAGTGGGAGTCAAAATCGAATGATCGGGCGCTTTACATCTTTCAGATAACAAGTCTTGTAGCTGTAGCTCTTCAATAACGTCATTACACACATTAACTTTAAATTTAGTACAGCTTGGTAATAAATCGTAGGGAACAAGAAAGTAATCCACAACCGACTTTCCTGACGACCTTATACACGTAAAGTTGTCAAGTTCCGGTGTTATCCGTCCATTTACTACACACATTTTGCAGTCATTCATAAATTCAATTAAACTTTTTACCATGCCCATTGGTACATGTATCCAAATTTGATCGCACGAACCCTCTCAGGCTCTCATCCACTGTATTTATTGACTCTTTGATATTTCCGATGCGCGAATTCAGGTCATCACATATATATATAGCGTTATATGACTGAGACGTCATATATACTTGAGACATTAAATGGTTAAAGAATGATGAGGGGTCCCTTCCGTACAGGGAATTCTCTGGAGGTAAGTATACACAATACACTATAAATTTATACTCTGACAGTTCATCTTGCAATTCGACACCAAGTATTCCATCATACACTTTGTCCAATACGTTCACAGTATATAATTCACGAATGGATTTTTTTTTATAAAAATGCCTACACCACCGAAAGTTCTAGGCGCTTTAATATGCGACTCTTTCCTTACGTGCCCAATCCAGGTGTATGTTTCACTCAAGGCCACTTTAATAATTTCATCGTTTGCCAAATGCGTTTCGATTATACATATTATGTCACTGTTGATGTGCGTGATAATTTTCTTACGCAGTTCTGCGTTATACGGAGTCCATCCATATATGTTCCAACATGATATAGTAAATTCAGTGATCCCAAATTTGTCCTAGGTAGTTGTATCAGTTTCCTCAATATTTCTAGAATTACTGTTCAGGCCGCGCCCCTGTCCTCGAGACCCTCTCATACCTCTACCACGTACTGTTGTTGTACCCCTCCTATTATAGTCCCATCCAGTAGACCCCCTGCCACCACTGAATAAATGATCACTCCAACGATTGCGCTCATCGGGACCACGGTTGTCAGTTTCATCGCGTGGAATCATACGACCGTTTGACGTAATTCTATACTCCTCCCCATTCGTTAACTCATTCAGCATAACTCTAGCATTCAAATCAATTATTCTTTCTATGTGTGATTTTGACGATCTTAGATATGTTCTACAAAACTCTGGCGAGTCTTTCAGCTTTGTTTTGGCACGTAGCACTTTAATTTTTTCTTCCAGACATGAAAAAGATATTTTAACTAGGCCCGGTCTGCCCTGGATCCGCGACTGCAACCTGGCCACGTGTGTAACTGTCGCTTCGCCGTCAATCTGCAGAGCACCAATCAATCGCTTCGCCTTGTCATTCAAATTCTCAGACGTTATATGTTATATGACATCATGTGCGTTTCCCGGTTTGAACAATTTACTCTCTTCATTAGGTCAAGGTAAATGACGGAACGTTAGTGTAGTATTTAACTGGAAATGTGAAGATGAAACTAACCCTGTATTCTGAATGATCATTATTGCAATCTGTCTGATCAACTGCATGGAAAGAGCATATTCAAAATTCAAGACGACTATATATTCACTGGTCATAACTCTGGTCGTTTTTGTTAGATTTTGTATAGAGATGAACTATATATATATTCACCTCTTATCATACACTTATTTTCCATTGCTATTTTTCCATTGCCATTTTGTCATGTTCCCGATCGCCAGCATGCTTTAAAATATCATATGATCGCCATAATGCTTTTAAAAAAAGCTTTGCCGTGAAATGGCAGGCTTTTCAATGGCGATCCTTTCAAAATAATACAAATACTTGAGTTGTCACCTCAGTTTTCACTTGACCTCAACGCATGCATATTATTTCATATTATCAAATACGTTTACAAATATAAATCATAGTAAGAAAGTAAATCACAATTTTTCCCACACCCAAACAAGAATTTTGAAATGCCGTATAAAATCGATTAGGAATTTTAACTCGATAAATGTTTATTTTAGCAAAGATTTGCGCCAAGATGGTAAATCTGGGGAATACCCATTCCGTGAATTATATCTGAGTTAACTGAGATTGAGATTTACGCAGCCGATTGGAAAATATAATACACAGTGCTGGTGGTCATGCTCATGAATACTGGTACCTACTGAGGGGACGTGTTAGATTTACCTCACAATGTCCTATATATATATATTACTTTGGAACACAGTATCATGAACGGTTAATAAACGACATTCTCTGACATTTTCTTGCATTAGTCTGATATACTATACAGTAAACCTGGAATTTGAAAAAGGTCCCTATCTCTTCGAGGCTCTTGGGTTCACTTCCGCTTGCTATTCTCGGCTTGCATACCTTTTCTTTATCGGGAGTTTTCAGGTTAAATTGCTATTTGATTTTGTAGAACTCGTTATACTAGAAATTGATCGAATGCTGGTTTCACTAAAAAATATTCATCAAAATTATTTATAAAAGCAACATCTGCATGCTACCTGTACTAAACTTAATTTTATTTGGGAAAATCTAGAATGCAGTATTCTTTCCCATTATAGATTGAAATGTTTAGACACAACCAAAGTCCAGCCAGGTCGTTGCTGTCGAAAAATTATCTTTTTGTGTTGTGGCTGTGCTTAGGCATTTAGACAAATATAATGGGCCTATATATATAAACGTGCGGAAATCCTCGCCCGTTATCCCCCTGTAATGATATGTGAAACTCATTGTCATGCATGGTCATGCGTCCTGTTCATGACTTGGAAAGAGGGATAAACAACCTGGGACTAACTAATGAACTAGGAGCCTGTCCTTTCTATATATGACCATGTAGTATATATAGTGTGCACTGTTACAGATACCACACATGCTGTCATTTAATTTGAGGACCAGCAGAGATATTTCCACAGTCTGGGACAGCGCTTGGATTGTTTAGCTGGTCGATCAAACTCCTTTCTGCTAAAGAGGAAAGAGTAATCGTCATTTGGGTTCTCGCCGAACCAAAACTCACCAAGCCCTTGTATGAACTCCTCCCTGGAAATTACACCATCATGGTTCAAGTCTAGATTTCTGAAAACATTTTCCACGTAGTATTTGTCAGTGATTCCATAGCAATGATAGAATAGACTGAGCTCGGCTATCGTTACCATACCATCGCGGTCAAGATCCAGTACGTCAAACATGGCTGACCATGTCAGACGCATGTCTTTTCGTACATTCACATGCTGTGACATCACCAGCTTCGATGTAGCTTCAACGAAAGCATCTTCCGACATGTGATGAGTGCTCCTGCCGACCGTTTTTTCCATCATCCACCACCATTTCATAACGCTTTTCCGGACCGTTTCGGCAGCCGCATCACTCAAGCCGGCGGACTCCGCGAATCTTTTGGCCAAGATATCATAATCTCTGAATGTAACGATGCCGTCATGGTCTACATCCAAGAATCGGAAGAAATTTCTCCATTTTGTTTCCAGATAATGATTCACCACTTTCGGCATTTTGATGTCGTGTTCATAATCTGTAAGTAAAAGATAACGAGGGAACCATTCAATAGATAGGATGATTACGAATTTTCATGATTATCGGACTGAATCAACACATCTAAAATATCAGAATGTATACTTTTAGAAGAAGTAGTTTGTATAAATTCCCATTGTTCGGCGTATGAAAATCTCAGTCCTAAACTACAAAGGCAGACGCGACTGGGACAGAGTTACCTCCATACCTTATTTTGCTCATTCCTTGTAGTGGCGGGTATCGGCCCAATATGGTATAAAGCGTAAAAAGAAACTCTGTCTGTGGCGCTGGAACAATAAGGCTTAAACTTTTCTCCGAACATTTCCTATTCCAAATGTAAAATACAGCCTTGCTAGAATGTCAATATCAGTACAGTCAGAAGTTATCGACTAATCTAGATTTAGATTCGTGCTTCCATAACCATAACAATAAGTGTTTTCTGAATTGGCGTCTGTTTGTGATTTTAAACCAAGAATCTACGAAACATCCTTAAATATTGGCCGCAGGAAAAAGAAGCAAAAACCATCTTTCGATTATGATAGAGAAAGCTTTGTGGTGACTGGTGGCTACTGAGAGTCGGATCTAACATTTGTATTCGTAACACGTTGTCGAAGTTGAAGGCTCTGTCAGAAGAATATGATCAACCTGGCCTAACGTGATATGGCACAGACGTGACCAACAGCGTTTTGAACACTTTTCAAACACGGGATGTTTTCGTTGGCTACTTTCATTTTATATATAGAAAATTTAATAATAAAATTACAGTAATTGAGTCGCTAATTTTGGGGTTGTAAAAGACCAAGAATAATATTTTCTGCAAAAAAAAAAAAATAGAATTGGAATACCGACCGAGAGGAACCAATTGTTCACACTCCCAATAGCGATGAATACTATTCTCTGGAACTTGGCTACAAGAGTTAGATACGATAGGGTAAAATAATATATTAGTCAATATTCGGTTAATAATTCTCACTTATATTTCACATCTCTTTGCTTTCTTGAATTGATACTCCATATAAGCCACTCCAATTCAGTGTAATTTTGACCATACTCTATATGGTAAAATATCCAAAAGAACATCGTAAATATTGCCGGAACTACCACGAGAAAGATGGTCAGGCGGGGGTAGCTGACTATATAAAGTATGATAAGTCACCTCTACATAATCTTTGACCAGAGTGACCTTCTGACAGTGTAACAAATGTTGTATTCTGTGTGATCTAGATACTGCTCTTTGTGATGATCTCTTCTAGATTAGATTAGACAGCTGCAATAAAAGCGCGACTGAGATACTAAGGCTACGTCCGAGAATCCACCGTATTCTGGTCTGAATGTTAGGTGTCGACGAATACTTTCCTATAGAGTCATATAGTTGATTTTTCGTTGCCAGACGTCAGTTTTTCCCATCTCTTACATATCGCTCTAATTTACATCGTGTCTAATCAGGCGGTCGAGGTTCTGTTCGACATTGAACGAACAATCACAGATCAAAGCGTGGCAGGTTCATCTTTTATTGTGCTCACTTGTCATTAATAAGGATTTCGAAGATAAGAGCCCCGTGGTGCTTCCAGGGATTGACCTGGGGTGTCGTTGTGCACTCTCCAGATCATGGTAACATTAGGCCTCAGCCCCTCTGAGAGCTTGTCGTGAGAGGATACGAACTGAAGCTTAGGTATCCGTAGGTTTCCCGGGTATGAAAAGGAAGAAGACCCCACCCGTGCGGTCCCGGGTGTTAAAAGAAATAGGACCATACCCATGTGGTTTCCGGATGTGAAAAACAAAAGGAACCAAATGTCGTGTTATGACTGAAATATTATTGCAAGCCACGTTAAATCATAATCACTCACTAACTCGAAGATAATATTACGAAGAGGTTTCCCCCAGCATGCAGCATTGAAAGGTTCTATGTACCACTCACCTTGTGAGTTAAGGGTTGGTGTTTATACTATACCCATCTGTAAGACAGAAGTCGCAGATTCTTAAGCTTGATACATTTCAACAACGTTACAGTTTCACTCGTTGTTATTTAAATTTTGATATCATCATTAATACTCACTGATTTGATATGATGCACAGTGACAACGTAGGTTTCGTTAAGTCCACGGGAGGTATATTTAGGTCAGTTTTAACACATCATATGGTTAATTACCGGTGTATATAAGTCAGTTTACCTCCTGGACAGCGCAAGTTAACTATGTGTTTATTGTAACACAGAATACTACAGACATATAGTGCATGAGTAAGAAATAAACAGTGGTACCACCTGAGAGACACTTTCTAGTAATGTTTTTGAAGGTAGATGTTATCCGTAAGTGCTCACCCTTGCAAATCGGTTCCTCAAGGGCAACCCCCGAGCCGAGGGGTTTCTCTAGGTTAACCCTTAACTACCAAAACCAGTTAATACTATAAATACCACACATCTCACAAATACTAAATTGACTGAGAGCCTGTTTACGTATTGATCGGCGGCCAGCTAACGTATTGCTAGGAGGCCGTTTTTTGTAACAGATACGCTTAGCCTCGAACAGTTATTGTGTGTATATTACTACATCAACTTGAACGTAAATCTAACACATCTCAGTACAATATCTCCTATTTTTACATATCAATGTTTACCCGACAGGGTCATCGTATGACCCAGAAGATTTAACCCGTTAGAGTGTTTAGGATGTAAAACTTGACCATGCAGGTTTTGCGTCTTACTTACTCATGCACAAGATGAGGTTCTACGCTTAAAGGAATTGTTTGGAGCTTTTTTTCTTGGTGTCCTTGTTCTTTTTTTGTGTATGTATGTTGTTGTTTTTTTATTGTTTTTTTTCTCCTTTATGTAAGCTGAACATAGTAGATATGTCTTAATGTTTTGTTAAGTTCTTTTTTATATATGTATATAATATTTATACACACAAAAACTACACATATAGACTATATAGACTGTATAGACTATATATATAAAAAAAACTACACATATATACTACATAGTGTGTACAAATTGGTATACTCTATAGATATTTACATTACATTTTCATGCCATATTTGGTAAATATCTACACAAATTATTTACGACAAAACAATACCATCATTCACAAGAGAGTTATCAGAGAGTTTCCAAACATTCGAACTACGCCATAATCATGGTCCATAGTATAGCTATACGCATATATGTATATTTATATTTACCAAATATGATATCAACTCTGTTCGGTACAATGGTGCTATATTGTGGAATAGACTTCACAATAAAATAAAAATGGCACGCAATCTTAAAGAATTTAAAAGTATGATTGGAAATTTTGAATTTTAAAGCCTGTTTTAATCCAAAAGAATGTAAATGTTGCAATAGTCAATAATAGTTTTATATGTTGTGATAGACATAGAATGCGGGATTGGAAATTTTATATTTTAAAGCTTGTTTCAGTCCAAAGGAATTTAAATGTTGCAATAGTCAATAGTATCATTTTATTGTTTTAAATTTAGATTTCTTTTTGTCATATGTTGTGATAGACATAGTTTAATCAGTGTTTGGTGTGTTATAGTTTTTAAGTGTCCAAATCTTCGGAGACTTGCAATCTTGAAGAATTTAAATGTGGGATTGGAAATTTTGAATTTTAGAGACTGTTTCCATCCAAAGGTATTTAAATGTTACAATATTCAATATTATTTTTACATTTTTTTATCACATGTGTGATAGACATATAATCGTTATATAGTATAATCATTTAATCAGTGTTGCTGTGTTTTAGTTGTTATTACGTGTCCAAAATCGGTGATACTAGCTCCATGATGAGCTAATGTTGTAAAGCTACAGAAATGGTACTTATCTTAAGTGTATGTATACACATACATCTAACAATATTCACAAATGTGCTCACATTAGAAACACAAGCGGGACAATAAATCGCCTGTGGCACAACCCTTAAATTATTGATAGGAGGATGGGAAGGATCACACGCACAGAGTTAATAGGAAGAGGACGAAACGTAGCTACAAAAATCCAGTCTCATCACGTGAAAAACAACTAGACATTGATTAGAGATATATCCATCGCGTTTGTATCTGGCAAAATTTAAAATATCAAGGATCTTGACAAAGCTTCAATGTTTAATATGAAGCTAGAAGGCCCCACTTCTGCTCGAAAACCATGTCGTTGTTATAAACTATGTATTTATCCACGTCTCTCCTCCACAGTTTATCCATCGCCGAAACGAAATCGGCCGTTCATTCCCGAACAAACAATTTGAAATATGAGGTTACAGACTGGAGCGAAATGACGGAAATTCCACAGCAGGGGGACTATCTGTGTATTACCGTGATGACATTCCAGTTCGCTTAAAACCAGAATATCATTTTACGCAAACATGCAGAAAGTATCACACTTGAAGTTCAGTTAAATAATGGCTTATTTTCGCTGCATACAAGCTGAAAAATTCCACATTTATCGAGGATTTCACATCAATCATGGACAAAATTCACATCTTCTATCATAATTTTCTGGAATTAGGGGATCTGACTTTCGACGTATTGGATTCGATCAAAGACAGGCCTTTAACTGATTTATGTGATATATTTGATCTCAGCAATGTGATATCAGGACCAACATGCTTCCAAAATCCTGAAAAACCCAAAAACCGAACATGCTTTCTCTAGTGATCTCCGTTTCCATGTATGTGAAGGGTTTGATGAAATTGACACTCAGTATTGGTTTTGTGAACACCTGATAACTGATACAATTGACAATCACGCACCAATAAAAACTAAGGTTCTGAAACCAAATGGTGCACCATTTATGAATGCAGAATAGCTATGAATAAAAAAAGCTATTTATAGAAAGAAACAAATGCTCAACAAATTTAAATGTTTTAAATCCAATAGAAATTGGGATCTATGTCGGAAGCAGAGAAATTTGGTTACCAGCTTGAGATGAATGTCAATCAAACATTATTTTACAGAGCGTGCTGGTGGTGTTAAATCGGCCGACTTGAGGACGACTATTAAACCATTCATTTCCTCTAAAAAATCCTCTTCAGATACTATCTTGCTACAAGAAGGTGACTGAATTGTCGTTGATCAGGGGCATGTCTCGAATATTATGAACGATTAGTATGTTAATATCGCAAAAGATACTTCCACTAAGCAAAACAATGGCATTGTTCACTAAAGTGTTAAAGCTATTCGAGAAAATCTAGTAAATCCAAGCGAATTTAGATTCTCTGTGGCTAGTGAGCAGGAAATCTCAGAAATTATTGATGGATTATCTTCCAAAAAGCTACTGAAGTTGATAATATATCTGCTAAACTTGTCAAGGCAGGGAAAGACGTTCTTGTCAGGCCCATCACTTATCTGATAAATTTATCGATACAAAGCTCTAAATGTCCGAATCAACTCAAATTAGCCCGGATTACTCCATATAAGAAGGAAGATGCTTTGGACAAAAGAAACTACAGACCTGTCAACATTCTGCCAACCATTTTTAAAATATTTGAACTGACCTTTCACGACCAGCTTTCACGCTGCTTTGACAAGATCTTTAGCCCTATGTTATAATCTTAGAAGATGTGAAAATATCAAAAAATTTAAACGCATGATTTTGAACTGGAATGATGGACAATGCACATGCTTTTCTTGTAAATAATCTTTTATATGGTAATTTCAAACTCAATCTAGTCCCCATAATTTATATGCATCATGTAAATCTTTTATTTGTGTATATTTCTCTATTTTTAGTGTTTTATATTATGTGTATATATGTTGTCTTCGGTCGATTTAATAGCTCTATAAAGTTAATGTTAAACTGTTTCCAGTTGTATCGACGTCTAAGTCTATAGTATCAGTAGCTTTACGCTATCGAAGTTTGGCTTTACATTCCAGCATCGACAAACGTATACATATTTTTTGAAAGCAACAGTAAGCTGTTAATTAGGCATGAATTTGTATTTCCCATAATAACTTGGGATCCCGAAAGGTTTTCCATAACAATTACGAGAGCCACCGTCCAGTTCAGGAGTTTGCTCCATACAATCTTGGAACAGGTACAGTGGTAAAATAACTGGATCAATGCTTCTTTTTTCTGAACACAAAAAATAAAAGAATATGATTCGGTTTTACCCCATAACTTCAACAGAAAGTTTGTCACTAAGATCCTGTGGACTATTTGGTACTGGAAGTGCTGTAGTCCGTTTTCTTTCGTAGAAGTATGTATACCGCTGTAAATCGACGACCATAGTAAGCCTTTGGGATTTAATTCCCTTCCCCCATTTTGGTTTCCTCTTATCAATGTTTATTTATATTTTTTCTTACAATAACTAATATACAAATTTTGTACATTTTTGTCCGATTAACTTACAACTTATGTGTATAATTTTTACTCTATAAAATTTTCATTTTTACGAAATTTCCGCTCTTTATGTAGTTCCTCTCTTCGGTATGTATATTGCACAATGAACAGTAGAACATTCTGGTGTGTGTGCCAGGTCGAACAGAGGAATTTCAAACGGGTGTTTTTTATATCCTTCAAGACATAAAAATTTCAAACATCGCGTCCTATCGGCTGGACGATAATATCAACCAATATACCAAGAATATTATTACACTCGGATATTCTTTTGATTCACTTTATCTTCAAATATAATGCAAATGATTTATTCTGTATCATATTCAGCTCTCATTATTTTTTTCTGTGAAATAATCGTGTTTTTTTTATTTTTGTCGCCTTACCATTCCATATAAAGTAGAGCTTTTTACGAACTTGTTATGAATGATAGGCCAGAGTCTGGAAATACCAATGCACTAATAATGATATAACAAACATTTTAATGATTGTGATTTTGCCTATAGGCTTGAGATTTCTTCTACGCCATGCAGCTTCCTAGAATTCTTTTAATTGGGGTCAGTTTTTCGCTGTAGGTGTTGTTCATGGTTTCAGTTACTGTGGGATATATCCAGGTTCCGAGTAATTTGAAACCTCCCAGTTTATTCTATAGTGTGGACAGACATCAGACTTAAGTATAGTGTGGCGTCTGGTGTGCCTCAGAGTTGGCCCTTCTGTTTGTGTTTTTTATTCATCTCATTGTTTATTTTATGCCGATGACAGCAAGATATTCAAGGCTATATCATCAATCGAAGATGCTCAGGCTCTGCAAGCGGATGTTGATAATGTACTTGAATTGTAGAAGATGGAGGCTTAATGTCAATATTATGAAACGTAATGTCATCATTTTACAAACAAATTCAATGTTCTATTCCAGGACTCTTTTATCGATGTTATGCAATTAGACAGAATCAAACTGATAAAATATCTAGGTGTTTGGTTGACTTCGAAAATGAACATGAGTGAGCATATTATCAAAGTTACAAATAAGACTAGGCTTCATAAAGCGAAACTTTAAGCTCTTGAAGTCAACCAGAGCGCTGATATATTTGTATATCACATAAGTGTTGTGTTCCTGTGTGGGCCTCATGGCAGAAAACTTATACTGTGATAAGACTGAGAGAATCCAAAGAAAATTTGTTAAATATCTGCGTTTTAAATCGGGAGAACAACATTTTTTAAACTGCCATCGCTTGAAAAGAGAAGACAGATTTTACAACTATCGTTTTTATATGTGTATTCCTAGTTTTATTCATTGTTCTCAGATCTGTTTTAATGCGCCGTCGAGACTCTTGCGCAGAAACATGATTTTTAGACATAGAAACTGTCGTATAGATGACCTGAAATTTGTCACGGTTGTGTTTTCACGAATTGTACGATAAATCCCCCACACAAGATATTTTTAACAGTTTCGGCACATTTAAATCACAGTTGAAAAACGTTCTATTTGATGATCTCATTTAGATCAGTTTCTTTTTATAGATATACCCTTATGGCATTTAATTCATGAGAACCTGTCCTCATGATATCCCTGTTATCAGTTCTGTAACTGAGCTCCGGGGCCTGTATGAACTTGAATATGAATAAATAATTGAAAGCTTGACAGAGCTTCCTTTTCTCTGTTCAATCCTTTTTGTCTATATTTCAGAGTAGACCAGACGAAGATGAGAACATATGCAGGACACTCTCGAGTGTCATCAGTGTATTGCTGAATTTTTATTTCAGAGTTCTCGATTTTTTATACCCTGTATTGTTTTATCTCGCTTAATGGTAATGGGTAATGTCTCAGTAACAACAATAAAGAGATACGGATAAATAAGGTCCCCCTGTCGACAACACCGTTGAAAACTGAAGAATTCAGAGATGAATCCGTTGTTCTTGTTCATAACAGAGTTGTTTGACTGATTCTGAAAGGTTTTTATTCATTCCCTCCAAAGTTAAAAGATACAAGCGTTTTTTTGTTGTTTTTTTTCAATATAATTCCAAGAGACCGACTCGAAAGCTTTTTTTTAAATCTGTTAAAAATAAAAGTCGTGGTATGTCATGTTTCCCCATGTAGTTCATTAGATGGAATAAAAGCGTGGTATTTTCCCCAATAAAACGCCTCTTCATGATAAAATTTTGTGCTTCGTTAATGATTGATGGTAAGACTTCTCGGATTCGTTAGCTATACTAGTAGATACGATTTTATAATGTATGATTAGTAGGGATACAGGGCGCATACAGCTAAGTGTGGATAACTGTCTAGGTCAGTTAGGGCAGACAGGCCCACCAAGTTATTAATTACATTCAAGGAACAAGGTCACCCAGACTGTAAGCCATCATATAGGCACACTGATCTGCAGGTTTTACTCATACGTATTTCCAGAAGTTCATGAAAACTAGAAGTATGTAATGATCACTTAGACTATGTCGACTGCAATGGCATCACCAGCCTGCCTAACGCTTCACGTGACGTAAGATGTGAAATCTGCGCAATACAGAATCCAATTTCCATTGTGCGCCGATCGGCTTGCAGTCGATATTAGTCGGCAATTGTCGGCAGCTGAATTACCTAAATTTGAACTGAGGAATCATGGGAATTATCTGGCGCACGCAGTCTGGCCGTACGCTACGGTGGCCCAGAAAACCGGTTGTGCTGACATCGGAGTCAACATTTTTTCGTTAGATCCAAACTTCTGCCCAACAAAGGTCTATCTGTACTTTCGACTCCTGTTGTCTTTTTTACACATTAGTTCGATATCGTAAATGGGCAATAAATCGTTTATTGAATTACAATCGAGTATGGCCGTAGTTCATTTATTCTGAGGACCCAGGTACGGTACCTTAAAAACTCTGGGAGATAACGCAGGAAGTTCATTTATTTGCTTTACTTCTAACCTGATTTTTTTCTTTTATTGTGCATCTAAAATCCCAAAATCCATAATCTATCATGTCCGTCCGAACTACAGACATGATGATACGAATGGCTTTATGTTTACACAATATATCAACAACAAGTTTGAATCAGGTTGAATTCAAAGGAATGCTCTGACCCAGTCGTCATAAGCCTCAATTTTCCGCGGTAAGCGTGAGAGGTCATTATATGACGTAACCAACACTGGCGACCAATGAACATTCGATTTTCTTACAACCGAAGTTCAAAATACTGCAGAAATATCGCGTGATACGCAGGCGTGCCTTATAAGGACTATCAGGAATTTTACTAACGGGTCACAAAGGCAAATGATTGGCTACCAGATTTAGAAGCACAAGCCCCATTATATGTAACGGCTTGACCCAGAGAGAAAACGAAAGAAGAAAGCTGTTGCGCTCGTGACGATAAGTTCATTCAGCTCGGCTTCCCCAATTCTGTTCTCTTGTTTCATTAAATAAATGTATCAACTTCGGTTGCATTTCGTTGAATAAATATTATTGATGACGGGAGGTTTGCATCAGGAGTGTAAGAAGAACGAATATCCATAGAATGCCGCATCTGACAATTTAGCGGAGTGCTTTGTTTGCATATGAATAGACTTTCTGGATAAATCTGAAGGGATATATTAATTAATTATTATTGTTACCAGTGTTCGTAACTAACAGTCAACAGATATTTTGTTTGCATAGAAGTGCAAATAAATCAACCCAACATCGCCACGAGGAGTTAACATAGGCGAGCCGCGATTTTGATAATTTTCAGTGATATGCAGTGTCACGGTTTCTCATAAAACTCCCATGATTCATTGCGTCACCTTTGGCGGTTTGACTCGGGAGCTGTAGTTGCATCCGCGGCTGTATGAGTCGTTTCCTGACCTTCCAAAATTGTCTCCCCTGGCAGTTCGCCATTTCCCGCTAGGAGGCAATGTTTTCAACTGGATGCGCTAAAACGGGTAACATGCCGTCGATGATACTGAATACATCATTACATACTTCTAGTTTTCATGAACTTCTGGTATTTCAGATGTCATATATCGGCAATCGCTGGAAATGCTATTACAGCGTATAAACAATACTCACTGGAAATAACTTGATGGAATAAACACCAAAATACTCAGAATAGTGTTGTATAATAATATGAGGAAGGAATAAAGATTTGCAAAACAGTTTTCGTCTGAAAGTATTGAAGGAATTACCAAGTTAATTGCCATTTTTGTCGGGTTGACTTTTGCCAGCGGTCTGTCGATTTTGACGTGTGCACTACACTTGCGTGACCCCTTCATGACCTCTGCACACTGCCTCAGTTATTCGGTCGTGCATAATGAAATCTAAATTTATCTCAACATCGATCATGTTTTTGAACACTCGACAGCTGACATTTATACACACGAATTTTCTGAACTGTAGATATCGTGATACTCTAAGCGTGAAATATTGATAGTATTGTCTCACCAATACCTTTAGGCCAAGGTTAAATTTGATTATATTTTGTATGTATTTATTTTTCTTCGGTGGTGAATCATCGTACCCTACTGCCAAAGTCGTCCAATACTCGTCCAAACGGCCAGTAAGCAAACGACAAGCGAGTTATTGATTATACCGATTATATCAGGTCTATAAAATTAGTCTAGGCGTGACATAATCAACTTTTCCACAGGAAACTATAGCAACACGAATTGTTGTTGCTGTAATTTATCGGATAATCTTTCTTGGAGATTTTTTGCTATGTTTTTTATACTTTTTTGTATTGCTGATGACTGAGCCATTGTGATTTACTTGGACAAGAATAAACAGATCCCCTTTTCTTAGATTCCTAGGTATCGTCTGGTCATTTCTTCCAAGTCGAGGCTGCATGCTTTTTTGTTTGATTAAATCATTTGGAAGTTGCACCCAGACCTAGACATTTTGTTCCGGTTCTCTCTATTTGAATTGAGTGTTTTGTTCTCAAATTTACATTTGTCTCGAGCTATGAACTATTTGGAGTTGAATATCTTGGAGTTGAAAATCTTGGAGTTGATGATCTTGGAGATGACAATCATGGAGTTGATTATCTTGATTTATCTTACTTGGTATCAGGTATAATGTTGATGCCAGATTTAAATTATTGAAATGTGGCCTTTGAATATGTGAATACATACTCCTCAAAATGCGTGTTTCTCTTGATCAGCATGGATAGACTATTGGCAAACATTTAATAAATAGTCAGATTCAACAAGCAAAGTTGGCCAGACTCTAATCTCACATGCAGCCCCTACAAGATAGTTTATTATACTGATTTCTATTGAATGTAATTACGTTCAACAGAAATCAGTATTATAAAATATAGGGGCTGCATGTTGGACTAGCCGGACACCTGCTTCCAGTGTTCTATGATATTATACAAAATTACGCTACAAATTTTAAGGTTTTATAGCAATGCAGAAGAGGTCAGATCTAGGTATTCAGATCTAAGCGTGACTGATATACATCATATTCTACATAATGGTTTCACAACGTATATCATATGGATTAAGGATACTGATCAGCGATATGGATTTGATATTTTTGGAACATCATGATGTCTTTCTGGCATCATTGAAAACTGGTGACCACTTCTGTCTTGCAGGAAATTAGCCTAGTGTTATGTATACTATGATTTATCTTTTTAATTTGGTGCTAATCTTATTATATTAATTAGGTCTTTGGATTATGGCCTCAGAAAATCTTTAATGGACGAGGGCTGAATATTGAATGACAAGACGCTAGTATTAATATGATGTATCTCATTCACGCTTTGATTGTGACTGTTCATATGAACATAAATTTCTGTATGAGCTATCACATACTTTCATTGGGATTTTAGTATTCTCAATCTTTTCTCAGTAGTAAAGGCAAGAAGAACATGAGAGGTTACCAGCACTATTATCAATCGAGATACTATATTGGGCAGAAGTGTCATAACCCAATCATGTAGCCAGTACTCTTCAGTAAAGAATTCCAAATATGAGTCATGATGACAATCTATGGCTGTCTCATCCAGTCACACAAACATGAAAGCAAAGAATATATTTCTAAACATTGTCAATAATAAACAATGAATATTCCTGTGTGATCCATAATCACTGTCTGTAAATTTCAAGTGCGGTAAGTACTCGAAGCACCCCTGTGACAATTTCGATATGACCTGATTCTCGTGACCTGAACGACACCACATAGCATGAGTATCACAAGCAGCAATTCACACTGCAGGTAATTGTTAAATATGATCATGTAATCTTAAAAACACTATTTTGTTTTATTAGCCTACTGGAAAAGTGAAAGTGATTTGACGGCAAAGGCTGTAGAAAGGCTGTATATTGCGTTGAATTACATGGCCTAACTACCAAATTTTCTCCTCTTCCTTCGGAACGACACAAACATGAAAGCTGCATAATGCCCCGAGTAGAGAATCTTGGGTAAATTCGAGATGACGGCCATGTGCGGTACCAGAAAAGTGTGTTTTTGGTCATTTTCTTCAAAATTCAGGCTTCACGGAGCTTGTGTTTGCCATGTTCCCTGTACAAATGTATACCGAATATAAATAAAATTTACTATGGCTATGAAGTTACATATTGAGGCGATAGAAAAAAGGTGGCACCTATGATAAACGGTTTGAGAAGTCCTAGATATAAATAAGCCACGATTTATTATATGAAGACACAGTATCCACCTCATCAGCATTGCGTAGAAACCGAAACAAACTAAAACTTATGTATAAAATAGTAAATCGCCAAACATCATCTTGTGCCCCAAAAGGTACGTGAGAACAATCGGTATCCGCTCAGGAACAATCTGGATCCCCGCATATTACGCTACAGAGGAAAGGACCTTGGGCGGTTTGATGGAGATTTGGCCCCCACGAGGTGCGGTTTGGAGTGCCAAAATGAAATATCGCGTAGGAAAGAGATTTTTCCGTTAGCTTAAAGAATATTAAGTTGTCGTATGCTCAGAGTAATTGGCAGGCACTAGGTCTTGACGTTCTTGAATAACATCCCATTGAAGAAGTATGTTCGTGCAAAATCGTCTGTTTTGGAGTAAAATAACTACTTTATTTTTTCTGTAAACATATGAAGCCAGTCGAGAACCAAAACAAACTTTACGAAAAAATATTTGTTGAGTCAATACGTAGTAGTTGTCCAAAGATAATTTTTGTTCTCGACTGGCTTCATATGTAAAATTAAAACTTTATTAGATGCATTCTTTCGCGTGGAGTGCTGAACATTAAAAGGGATAATTCAGTCCGGTCGGATAATGGATGGATAAGAGCGCGCTATTTTTGAACTTCTTGCATGTCTCGATCGGGTTCGAAACCCATAAAGGGCTAACCGCATTTTTTGTTTGTCATAGTTTACTATCTTTCTCGTCCCCCAGTTCGATGCACATACAGAACACGAGAAAGAACATTGTTATTATTTACATAAATATTATAGTAGCCACCACTAGAAAGATAATATGAATTTTGAAGATATTATGTTTCTGTGCATTCACGAATATGTATACCGTTATAAAAGTAGCTCAGCATGAAACGAACCAATTTAGCTGCAAATAAAGCAAGGAATATTGTACTCAAGTGGGACTTTATAAATCTAACTTCTGTCTGAATTGTTCAATGTAAGCTCTGTATGACGCTTGAAACATATACGATTCTGAATCAGGCGAAATCGACAATGGTATGGTCGCTGTGTGCATGCTGTGACAAGCGAAGAAAAAAAGGCCAAATGCGCAAAATATCTGTTGAGCAGTCAGACTGGGGTAATATACCGCATTCGTAAGATGCCGACATAGCTTTTACAAATGGAAGAGAACTGGATGTCCGATTGATACTACGACACACCAAGCTCTGTTAGCTGAATGTACGTCAAGCGGTGCCAAGTCTCCAAAGTAATAACATTGCCAATAATATCTTGCGCCAAAATTCACCGACGGTGTAATCTTTGCAAGTGCGGTAGGGGTAGATTTGTGGTGATACCAGGCTCGGCTCAATTGGATTTTTTTTTTTTTTTTTGCGGCAAGATGTGTGGGTTCCCGCCGGTTGTAGATGTTGCTCCAAACACCTCGATGAAAAACAAGATGGGCGAATCGGTGGATGCAATGACACTGCGTCATGGGTGTCATGGAAGATCGACTTCGAAGATGTCGCATTATTGTCGGATGATATTAAGTTTTCATTGATATTCGTGGTACACGTCGTGATATAAGGCATACAAAGCTGGTGCAAATATTAACACTATCAACATGTAACGATCTGCCATCGACGAATCAACTTTTTAAAATTAATTAAGTCTCAATTTTCTCGCCAGATTAATGTGAAACGCTGCCTGAGAACAGTGTGGCCTTACTCATGCGGCAGCTCTTGTAAGATGTTTGGCAGTCCACCCAATCTTACTGAAGTCCCATGATTTGTAATGATCGGACTGGTAAAAGTTGAAAAGGGGGCCAAAATGCCGCAATAGCGTGCAGTGTCCTTTATATTATCAGTCATATATTCTCTCTGGAATTCGTTTGTGGAACGACACTGATATTACTCTACGTTCATCTCCTAACTTACATACTTTCTGTCAAAAAACCTTTAACAGGCATGCTGTACCAAACTAATTTTTATCTTGGTGAACGGAAACTCCAAAGAATTCATTCGCACATGAGACTGGGGTGCATTCAGCTGAAAGCCGACATGTTTCACCAACATATAATAGAGAACCCATACTGCTTATGTTGCAGAACTAACGGAACGGCGTATCATTTCTTCTTCGCCTTCGTATGTACAGTACATAATACCCACAGGGAACAAATACTCAATGAAATCGGTCATAAAGTAAATATTGATACACTACTATTTAGTGACTCAAAGAACTATGAATATAATAGTTGCATCACTTTATTTATTCATGACTTTATCAGACGAACCTGTACATTTAAGATCTAAAATTTAAAATATGACTTCATTTGTACCATTTATATATCTCTCGATGCGATAGCCGGAATGTTTCTTATTGATGTTCACAGAACTGTTTATATATAAAGCGCAAGCAAATGTTTTCGCACAATCTCACTAAATCATGCTCGACTGTATATATATTATCGACAATAACTGAATTTACACGAAAGACCGCTCTGTTATCTAAATGACCAACTTTTGAGTAAGTAACTGTATATATAGGGAGGGGGTTGAAATAGGCTCTGCCTGTTACCCAATCCCAATTTCTATTTATATATTTCCATGGAAATAAAATACTGTTTAAACCAACTGGATAGAATATACTTTTAGATTATGTGACCTCATAAATACGTTACCTAATGGACATTTCGTTCTATATAGTCCGGCGGCCCAGATTTTCACTTTATCGTGACAGAGTGGAATAAAGCACCAAATTTGGCACACGTGTCGTCAGAGACACCGAGAACAATATCAGAAGGGGTACCCCCGATTTCGAGGCACAGGAGGCAATATGTGGCCCATTAGGGGCCTGGGGTCATTTTGGGCCTATAAATGGCAATTTTTATCCCAACGATTTTCAAAACATCATATATTCGCCATCCTCTGGGGTAAGAGTCTGAAAATTTCCACACTAATAGCGTTGGCAAAGATCTAGCCAGAAATACAAAATAATCCAAGATGGCCGCCATAATGACGTTACAGCTACATCAAAACCAAAAAATGATCAATTTTTGACGAATTTTCGATCCGAAATTTTGAATTATTTTTTTATATTATTTTCTTGGTGTTAGGTATACAGTGAATATTAGAAAATAATCATATATAACTGACTCAAATGACACGGTAGACCCCTACTGACCTTTGCCAGACTGGGTCAAGTTGGACCAGATCCTTATTTATGTAATAAATTCGTTGGGGCTACCGTACAATGCAACCCGTGACTGGACAATGCATAGCTACCAAGTGAAATGTGTCATACTAATATAGCGTTAGACTTACATTTAGACATATTTGAATATGTTATTCGGGATTCCTGCTGCTGAAGATGAAGTGGCGGCACCAATGCGATAAATATGGCCTATTAAAGAGGATCAATGCCAATTAAAGAGATTCCGTTTTTTTCTACATGAGCTGAGAAATAGGCAGCTGAAACGGGCGCATCCTCTGCAAATTGGAACAGGGGCCGTCCTCGGATGTGAAATATGTCACCGAAAATAAGCACGAATTGCTTGAACTGGACAATATCTAATATTATCAGTATAAACAAATGAACTGGTTTATGGGATATGTTTGAAGTTACGGATAATAATGTGCATGCATTGTAACGGGCCAGATTGATCGGAGAAAGAGACATCGTTGTATTAAAGAACATTGCTACTGCTGTCTTGTTTTGAACGAACTATCAATTCACTAACGCGTAAGAATACATGAAATGCTACCAAGATCATTGCTCATAAAAGAATTACATGGATACAATGTGACAAAGTGGGGTATAGCATCAAATATCTTATGGAGGATATCTTTAGCTATGGGCAGTCTGGTATCCGGCCGCGTAATTTTGACATGCCCGTAAGTAGCATTTTGGCAAAGAATAACTGAGCAAGATCGTGTACTTCAGCCAAATTGTGCACATAACTGATAGCCAACACGAATGTATAAGCTGTGGAGGGTGCATACTTGTGAAATGCAAGAATGATATGAAGGAAACCAACTGTGCCGATGAGATGAAGAATATCTTACTGGCACGCTGATCAGTATTATTTAGGAAATCTCTATATACTTGTCATGCGCGTGCTTGTATACTTTCAAAGAAGATTCTGCAAGGGACGCCGTCAGATGAACTCTGCTTCAAGGGGTATTGGGTGCGACCAGCGATTGAGCCAAGGGGCTAGAGACAACGCTTCATGAAATTGTAACCACGAGAGTTTGTCAGGAATAAGATTGTTCCGAAATATGTTTTGATCTGAAAAGAATGTCATTTCGAAGGCAGGCAACTAGTAACTGACGCATTAATTTCATGAGCAATGAAAGACTGGTGATTGATTATTTCAACCACGGTCATACTATCACAAAGAAAGAGAACGTTATGATTTGACAGTTCCAAATTTCCACGTCAAGCACTTCTTGACCGTGGTATGTAAGTGGGCAAGATGTGCTGGCCATTCTTGGTCTATCTACGAGGATCCAAAAACAGCCGCCAAACACAAGGTACCAGCAGCGTCGGAAACAGTTTGATATGGTTTGACCACATCAGAGGATACCCAATTTGGAGAAAGACAATTATTTTTCCGTTGGAAGACTCTAGGAATACAAGCCAGGTATTAACATAGGCTCTATTTCCATTCAAGCGAATGTGATGGTAAGCCTGTGATACAACTTTTGTTAAAGTCTATCAGGCAGCTGAGAAATGCCCTGCCGGGCACGACGAATTTACAGACAAAATTGTGCGAGCCAATGTAAGATTGCAGTTCCACAAAAGGTGCCTTTTTGTGGTGCTAGAATTCGCCCAGCAGGCTTTTCAGTTTATGAATTTTGTCTTTTGGAAATGGTGCTTTCATAGTTTTGGAGTCCAGTTGAATCACATGCATAACCATAGTAGTTGATGGGTAATAAGTCTTAGCATGTTTGATTGGAATACCCAAATACTCACACAAGTAAGTGAAAGTGTTATAGAACAGTGGCTAGCGTCATTTGCACTGACGAACATGAAGTCGTCCAGTATGTGGATCACCTCTGATATGCCGAATTTTGTAGTCATAACCGATTGCAGAGAATGACTTGAGCTCTTTAATATCTTACAGGATGTAGACCATCCCATCGAGAGGCACCGATCATAAAAATACTTGTCGCCCCCGGTAAACCCCAATAAAGGGTGAATCGTTAGCTCGATAGGCATGATGCGGAAGTCATCATCTAAACAGATTTTTGCCATCAGGCTTTAGTGGTTTTTGAACTAGTGCAATCGCGATATCTAATGTCTACGTATTCAACATATCATAGGTCCTGTTGAATCGCACCGTTAATAGACAAGGCAGATTTTCCAGATTTAATGTCACACTCAAGGTTATTTCACTCATATGGTGACAGCCAGTTTTAATGATGGAAGAAGCTGGGATACGGGAAGAGAACCACCTCCGGCCCGTCGGCATGTAACTGCCAAATTTTCACACATGCAACAGTGAGGCTCGAATCCGTGCCGGTTCGGCCATGTGAGGCTTGCGATCACCAGCGATGCGCCTTAGACAACTCGGGTTTTGCATAGCAGATGAACGATCACGCAAGACAGTGAAAGCATATCTTCTCGAGTGCCAAATATCGAAACTGTTTGTGAAACTTGAAACAAGCAAATCTACCTCAGGGTAGTTAGTTATTTAGCACAGTTTTAGCCTGATCTCAATCGATGTTGGATGAGTAACTCCCTTTGCCGCTGGATTTACACATGCTAACTTACATGTAAGGAGCCGAGAAGAATCCAATTGGCAACATTTGATGTAGTTCACAACCGTGGCATGTACAATAACCTGAAGTTTCATCCTTCGAAATATTTGTTTCTAGTACCGAAAACCAGCATTGAGAATGGGGCGCTGGTGGCCATATTGGATATTTATAGAAAAGAAAATAGCCAATAACCTCCATGCGTGCTTGATCGAGTCAATCATAACAGAGATACATGTACAGAAACCTCTCAATGAAGCCTGTATAAATATATATGATATGTATTAGCATGTATGCAAACACACATACATGTGTATAGCAATAATACCATTATTGGTGACGCTCTGGCGGCAATATTGGATATTCAACGGGTAATAAAGTTTCAAGTTATCGTTATTATTTTCTTCTTGAGTCAGTCAGGCTCGTAGAAAACCAATCTCGTGTAAAAAGGCGAGTAGTATACAAAGCGTAAATTGAACACCATTGACCTCAGAAATTTGCATAATTGAGGAGGAAATGAGGAGGTGACAGCCAATCAGAAGCGAGTAGAATTTGACCTCAGAAATTTGCATATGACGTCACTGGCTCGGCGTTCTGTGGATATGTGTGTACAAAGTGGCAGCGTGTGTGTCCAAAATGGCGGCGTGTGGGACCAAGATGGCGGCGCAAGGGAGCAAACGAGGCGGTGGAGAGGTCACGGGGAGAAAAAACCCTCACATTACCCTAAAAAAACCCTCTAAGCCATATAATAATAATAAACATAATCTATAGGTGTTGTACCATGTTAATAGGATCAGTCTAGCATCTGTACCACCCTAGGGTCGAGCGTTTATTGTCCCGTGTATCTCCGCAGAAAATCAACAAACAAAATGGCGGCTCCAGGATGGTGTGGGGACGCCCTTTCCACATCACGGCGTCGATCCTAACCATAGCGCCATCTGCACACACTGACGCAAGGGAGACAACTCGTGTGGCCCAAGGGTATGGAAATAGCCGTTTTGGAGCTAGGGGAGTTACTACTGGTCCAATGGGGTCATATGAGGTATCAAAGTGAAGCTTATGTGAAGGGGCATCTGACTGGACTAGCGGCTTGGGCGTTGTCTCCATTCTGCGCATGCGCGGTGGCCCAAGGGTATGGAAATAGACATTTTGGAGCTAGGGGAGTTACTCATGGTCCAATGGGGTCGAGTGAGGTATCAAAGTGAAGCTTATGTGAAGGGGCATCTGACTGGACTAGCGGCTTGGGCGTTGTCACCATTCTGCGCATGCGCGGTGGCCCAAGGGTATGGAAATAGCCGTTTTGGAGCTAGGGGAGTTACTCATGGTCCAATGGGATCGTATGAGGTATCAAAGTGAAGCCTTCGTGAAGGGGCATCTGACTGGACTAGCGGCTTGGGCGTTGTCACCATTCTGCGCATGCGCGGTGGCCCAAGGGTATGGAAATATCCATTTTGGAGCTAGGGGAGTTACTCATGGTCCAATGGGGTCGAGTGAGGTATCAAAGTGAAGCTTATGTGAAGGGGCATCTGACTGGACTAGCGGCTTGGGCGTTGTCACCATTCTGCGCATGCGCGGTGGCCCAAGGGTATGGAAATAGACATTTTGGAGCTAGGGGAGTTACTCATGGTCCAATGGGGTCATATGAGGTATCAAAGTGAAGCCTTCGTGAAGGGGCATCTGACTGGACTAGCGGCTTGGGCGTTGTCACCATTCTGCGCATGCGCGGTGGCCCAAGGGTATGGAAATAGCCATTTTGGAGCTAGGGGAGTTACTCATGGTCCAATGGGGTCATATGAGGTATCAAAGTGAAGCATTCGTGAAGGGGCATCTGACTGGACTAGCGGCTTGGGCGTTGTCATCCATTCTGCGCATGCGCGGTGGCCCAAGGGTATGAACATAGACGTTTTGGGCTCGAGCGGGGTTTCTCATGGGCCGATGGGATCGAGTGAGGTATCCATGTGAAGCCTAGGTGAGGGGGTTACACTAGGGTGTCGTTTCCATTCTGCTGCGCAGGTCACGTGGCGGTTGTGACGTCACTTCCGGTTTTCACTAAAACTACCTCCAAACCCAGAAGAGTTCCAACGTTCAACCCTCCGGGGTGTTTTCCTGCCCCCGCCCCGGCGCCCCGCAGCGCGCGCGGGTTCTCCGGCCGCAGCGCGCGCGCGTCAATGTAGGGAGAGGTTAAATCGACAACATAGAACTTATAGTCATAAACTTAATCTATACGTGTTGGACGAGTCTTCACTCACCGTATACACGTACCTCAATGAAATGCCCGCTCCAAACCTAGACCAAAAACACGTACTTGGTCTGTGGGCTGATTTCATTGGCTCTCTATTTTTACTATAGTGCGCTTGCATTCTAACCTTGATGGGCTACATTTTGGCCCCATCCTACACCACTGATTTCAGTTTGACTGAATCTCCACATTGGGCATTGATGCATTATGAATAAAACACACAAGACAGGGTTTTTTTTGGTGAGATCTCATTTTTTTTATTCAGTGAACAACAACAACGTGAGAACAACCACGTGAAAACTGAAGCCCAGAACAAGGGGCTTGTACATTGAAAGAACTGAAACCCAGAACAGGGGGCTTGTAAACTGAAGCCCAGAACAGGGGGCTTTTAAACTTAAGCCCAGAACGGCGGGCGTGTGTACATTGAAAGAATTCAAGCCCAGAACGGGGCTTGTACATTGAAATGATGGGCGGCCCAGTCATATACGAGTACATCTCGGTCCTCAGCCTTGGGGTACTCGTCAAACATCTGTACGATGGTAGATAAGGGTCTTCCCCGGCATCGATGGCACAGGTAAAACAAGCAATATTGTCCGCACACGCTACTGGTCAGGCTTTGCAACGTTTGACTGTTCCAACACCACGTCTCTGTGCCTTGATCCATGAAGTCTGTTAAATCGGGATGGAGGGTGGCAGGCCGTACGGGTCAAAGTATTCGCCCTGCTGTTCTGTCAAGTACACGGCCACCCAGTGTTCACCGGGTCGCTCCATCGGGTCCGTGTTGAGAACGTAAGCAGCAGGATACACACGGTCTAATGGGAACACATCTCAGGCGAACACCCCTTGAAACATCATACGTGTCTCTGGGTCATTCTTCAGCACGGTGGTTATCTGCTCTGTATCCATGTTAGGTGGAGAAGTCACACAGCACTTTGCGCGCCTTGTCCACTTGAATGATGTTGTCAAACTCGGCGTAGCAGATCACATTGACGGTGCTCCGGAGGGCTCGTAGAAAGTGGATTTCCAACCGTAAATTGCCTTGCTTGGCCAGGGCCAGCTGATGGTCGTTCTCTAAGGTAGGGGTCAGATCGAAACAGAACAACGTGTATCCGTTCGCGTAGTCCTCCCGACTGATCATATTCCCTTCGTCCTGGTTGATTTGACCGGTGGCTGTAAACAGGCTCTGGTAGGCTCGAATGAAATTCCTCCGCCCAAAGTTCGGGGTTAAGGCCGTGGCTGGCACCTGTTGTCCATCCACATGCAGGGCCACAAAATTGATGCCGAAAGGTTTAAAGTCAAACGGATTCTCTGGGTAGGCTCCGCTGAAACTGGTATTTTCCACACAGGCCAGGATCAATCGCTTGGGTAGTTCCCCCAGGAATAGGTTTTCTTTGTTGGCGCCCATATTTCCAGCAGGCACAGAGAACACTTTGGTTTGCACACGTCGGATAGGGTACTCGGCTGGTTTTGTTTCCAAGGCTTTCATGTGTCCCAATTGAACGGCTGGATTCGGTTTCACTTTTCGGGCATACAGGACTGCGTCTTCGATGACAATCTTATAGTCAGCTACATGCGCCTCTACGTTAGTGGCCATCAAGGCGAAGGTCGGAGGCGCCCGTAATAGTCGGATTTTGATGGGGATCTTGTTCAAGAGGTATCGGTCTTGCATGAACATGTCTGCGTGCAGTCGACCGATCATATCCACCGAGACGCCGTTCGCGGTCAAAGCCTTCCGTTTGCTATATCCCATATTGTCGTTCTCTGCGCCCATGTGCTCGGCTTTGTCCTGGTAGAATAAAGCGGCTGTCAGTTGAGATTTTTTAGCCTCTCGCCCATGCGACAACAGCGTCTCGATGTAGGCTCGATCGGGGTACGTGTTGGTCGAGTCACTGATGAGTTTGTCGCTGAGAAATATATCCACCTGTTGAAACATCGAGTGCAGCCAGAGATTCGTCGGGCCCACCGTTGCTTGGTCGGCGATTCTGGTGCCATCTCCATTGACGATCTTGGCTTTCACATGCAAGTATGTATGGGCTAAATCCACATAGGCCGTATCCGCATTACTGATGGTGAACTCGATGGGCCCTGTTGCGTTGATGCTGGACAGCGGAGATGCTCCACCCATAATCCTTGTTCGACACTGGTCTGTGTGGGCGGCACGGTCCACAAATCAAATTCACTGTTGGTGGAGGGGCAGGACTCGGCGTGGATCAAGGACATGTTTAAGAAAAGATATCCCGGGTCTTCGATGTGCGTCGTCGCTGGGTCGGTCGTCGACTGGTGCGTGGTCTCCGTGGGGCAGGTCTTTTATTCCCTACGGTGCGTTGTGCTTTGGCCACCAAGACGCCTCCCGCTTCTTTGGCCCGCCGTTTCAAGGCTTCTTTGGGTGCCGTACCCCCAAGACATCACCGGCCACTTGCAGTTCACTGCGTACCGCTTGTTTGCCGATTGCTTTCACCCCACGCGTC
>JAVTVY010006853.1:0-38151 GCA_036873755.1 Hanleya hanleyi
TCTATATGGATCTATATGGATCTATATACAAGCCTACGCGGTACTTTCAAATTTTTTTCCATCGTATTCTACATGATCAACCTCATAGCTCATAGTAAAAGCCATAAAAAAACCCGATCACCCCTATACCCATTCAGGCTAAATATAGCGGACATGATCTTCGAATTGGTCTAGTCCGAGTTGTTTCCCTTGCACCAAAGCGAATAGATGGCGCTGTGGTTTGAACGACTTTATTATCCGGGGAAATTTTGGTGTTCAGTAGCCATTTTGTGTTTTCTGAGCGGGAGAACATTCTCTGTTGCAGTGTATAACGGAACTTTGTTCCATTTCGGTATCCACTGAGATGAATAATGTGATCTGCATCATGCATCGCCTGCATGTCACACGTAGACTGAAATCGAGGGAGTGTGCTGTGTTCCAGCGGACGCATCAATTTGTGTGATATCCGACAGGAAACGTGAAAATTGATATTCTTTCACAGATTTCGAAGTGTATAGGCCTACAGTTCTGGTGAGAATGAACGCAGCCTTTATGATCAGCGATTGAACGATAATGTAGGCCACCGAACAGGTTTTGTGGAATCAACATTGTGTAACGACTGGAGGGATTTTATCGGACATGTGCAGTACGGAACGCTTATCGTGGCAGTCCGTATAATTTGTCAATTTTTGTGTTTGGCACGACAACAGTGAAAGCTGATGGATGAAATTCTACTCCACGGGAAACGGTAACGAATGAATGGAATATCTTACCAAACTCTCAGGTAGGATGTGGGTTTCAGGAGTTCACCGGGTGTGACAATTTCTTTATAATGATTTGTGATAAAAGCGGGTAAAACCTAATGTCAAAATCTCCTTGAAGGTCACGGAGATGTCGATTTATTGCTGATCAGCTGATTTCCAGGACAGACAGACATTATTTCGGCTCTTTTCTCTTCGAAATTCTTGTAATTTGCTCAATACAAATAAATATTTAAATTGACTCTGAGTTTTCTGTTGGCATTATTTCATAAAACATATCATCTCGTCGGTATAGTGTCGGTATGGCAAATTGGTCATGAGAAATGTTGGCGATCTTGGAGAAGTTGGCAGGATATCATACAGGAAGAAATATTTCTAATGAAGGCTGACGGTCTGGTGTGAGATACTGAATGATTCTTCGATTTTTTGCCATGGGATGCTCTTTGAAAAAGTTATTGGGTGCTCTTAGGAAAAGATCGGAGATGCACTTTGGAAAATTGAGCCGCTGTTGCTTGTCTCTCTCGGCTCATGCAAGATTTAGAAACAGCATTCTCCGGAAGCATAGGAAAATTGTAACATCTCGTTTAGATCATCAAAAATTTGGTCTACATCTGGAGTAACATCCGGTGTAGTTGTTGTCAAGGCGAAGAAATTATCCAGCGGCGAAGTTTCTGCAGGCTGTTGACAATGAATTGGTGCAGGGTAGTTCCGGGGTTCAGGTGCGACTAAGGGGGTGATTCTATCATCTAATCGAGGTTCATCGTGTACCAAATTCATGATACTGTCGAGGCGTTGTACTTGATTATCATGATTTGTGAACAAATCTGATGTGTTGTCAATATCCATGAGTTGCGCCAAGGGTAAATCCATGACTGAGCACTCAGAGATTAATTGTGAATAATTAAAAAATGTGGTATTTATAGTGTAAGACACGCGCGCATGCGCAGCGAAAACACACTGGTTGTATCGTGTGCTACGCTGCTGAAGAAAAAATATATGTGTGTTTGTTTAACAATTATAAACAGCTTTTCATTTTACAATCAATGTCAGGACACCTGTAAATTTTATTACAAGTTAAACTCAGGTCATTCATTAGTGTTATATTTAAAATTTAACAACCTAACACTAGAATAGAGGATTATTTTTATTAATTTTAGGCATTTTAAAAATCATAAAGTTAGTGTACGGTAGTGTAAAACCCAGGTACATTGGAAAATAATTTAATTTTCCTGGCTAAAAAAATACGTGTACACTATGGATTAGTGTTATCATAATTCCGAGAAAATTGTAACGGATTTATGAAAAAAAATAAGAAATTTTTATGCTTGAACAATGATAACAAAGCACACTTGGCGGCCATGCATATCTTGTACTCACTGACACTTGGCGGCCATCTTGTCCCACCTCCCACATGGCGGCCAGCTTGCACTCTCTGACACTCGCGGCCATCTTGTCCCACCTCCCACATCATGACACTCGCGGCCATCTTGTCCCACCTCCCACAGACCACTAAAAGTATAAATACGTGTATATTGTAACAGTTATTCACCCATACAATCATGAATTCAACAAGACGTGAGCTGTTTACACAGCATCCCGTTAGGGACCCGAGAAATGCCGCTACGCAATACCCAGAGCTGGTTAGCGTTCTGGAAAATGATGGAATGAGGGTAACCACCAGTTTTCAAAGGGAATTGGAAAACGAAAGAACCATCTTAACACGCAGTACAGAAGAATTAGAAGAACTGCGGCGAACTGTGGAAGAAAATGTACAATTGGAAAGACTAAGGGATGCATATGACGCAGAAATAGGCACGATGGAAACCCTACAAGAACCTGATAATGACTCAACTGATGAGGAACTACAAGATGAACTGCCATGGTTAAATAGTAGACGTGGGCCCACGACAACGCCTGGTGAAATTCCAATGATTTCAACTACCGCCGAAACTCCACCACAACAATGCTGTGGGTGTGAAGCCCAGGTAACCCGCCTGAACAACTTGATTAATGAACTGAAAGAAGACGCGATTAAAATGCGCGAGGAGCTTGACACACAATACGAACAACTGGATAAAGAGCGCAAAATATCACGCTGTAGCATATGTACAGATGACCAAAGCCAGTTTGCTGTTTTACCATGCGGTCATTTATGTCTATGTGCCGATTGTTGGGTGACACTGACGTGTGTAGGAGACATGTGCCATTGCACTGAGGCCGGCGAGAACCATCTCAAAATAAAATGTCCAATTTGTCGGAAACATGTAGCAGGAATAAAGAAAATCTACCGTGCCTAAGTGTGGTGGTGGAGTAACACTAACGGCCCTTTTCAGGGTCAACCATCTTCCCCGGAAGAGGAACTTCTAACTTTTGCACAAAAATTAACATCAGACCCCATCATTGTTATGCCCCAAGAAAAAAATTTCAATTTTTTCAATTTTTTAACAATTAAATATTGAAAAACGGAAAAAGGGGGGGAGGGGGGAGGGGGGGAGGGAAAGGAAAATGGAAGCCAAAAAATTTTTTTTTTTTAAACTTAATAAAAAAGAGAAAAAAGATTCATGAAGCCAAAAAAAATCTTTTTCATTTTCTATGTTTTTTTAACAATTAAAAATTGAAATTAGTGAAATTAGCGAAAAAAAAAGGGTGTAATTATCACCCTATAGCAAAAAAAAATTGTTTTTAAAATGGGCCAATGGGGTCGAGTGAGGTATCAAATTGAAGGTGAGGAGAAGGGCTATCTGATGCACTGGGTATGAGATTGAAATATCGGCATTCTGCGCATGCGCGGCAGTGAAGGGTGTAAATTATCACCCTATAGCAAAAAAATTGTTTTAAAAATGAACCAATGGGGTCGAGTGAGGTATCAAATGAAGGTAAGGAGAAGGGCTATCTGATGCACTGGGTGGAAGATTGAATTAGGGTGATTGTGCGCATGCGCGACGGCCTAAAGGTATGAAAATACACGTATTGGAACTAGGGAACAAAAGAATGAACACTAAGCATTTTTTTTGTAATTTTCTACTTTATTAACACAAATAGAATGAACGTATTCACAAGGGTATTGAATTTAATACAATTATATATGAATATTGAATGTTTTTAATACAATTAACAGTCAAAAAACTCTGAAATTTTAATAACAATTATATGCTCTCAAGCCACTTGAATGAAGGTGTATGGTAATAAATGTTCTGTTCAACACTGGTTCTCAATAGTTCGCCATCAAGACTCGTTTGAATTCATCATCAGCTTTCCGGCCTTGGTGCACGTAAATGTATGTTATAATTTCTTCACGTGGAATTTTGGACAGGCAAGCCGCTTCAACTCCCAGGGCAATTTCCGTCTCCGTCACGGCCTCCAGTGCTTCAGTGATCATTGCGTATGACGGTACTGGAGTGTCCTGTGGAATTTTAGGTCTGATGAGCTGCAAGACTGTATCGATGTACTTGAGGTAAATATAGTGAGACACCTGGTAGACCAGAGCTGAACCAATGGAACTTGCGAGACTCTGTAACTTCCGCCAGGCTGTTAATTTGAAAGTGACACCCTGAGGACAAGGTACGAGCTGTTGCGTATCTAACTGCATACGCCATTTACGAATATGAACGAACAGCTCATCGTTGTAATATGCACAGCTCACATAAATGTCGTCACCCACATGAAATTTCGCTTCATCACGCCCGTCGTCGCGAATAACTGCATCGATGGCGTAATCAAGGGCCTGCAGTTTTTGCCAGCTCTCTAAGTTCAGGGTAATATGCTTACCGGGTTTGTCGCCAAAGCCCGCCGCATTCAAATGCAATTCTGCGTCTTTCACACTCACTGTCAAATAAGGTGAGAGCTCCCAAATGTCCCTGTGAGCTGCCTGGTAAGCTTGCTGGATCAGATTATTAATCTCCTGGACAGACAGAGGAAGTTCCACCTCTTGTTTCACAGGCACTTGCTGGGGTACAACTACTGACTCAGGTATAACTAACGGTGTTAGTCGGGGGCGTTTGGAGCGTGAAACGCGTTTGGCCGGTGTAGTACTCGCCTCTGGGGTAGTGTACGCACGTTTGCTAGCTGTAGTACGCTGTTCGGTAGTGGAATCCATCGCTAAGATATCTTCATCTTGTATAACGTCGGCTTCAAGTAGATCCGCTAGTTCGTCATTTCCCGTGATCTTCAACACCGCCACGAAGGCTAGAAATGCATAGGGGCTAGAGCGCAGTACACCATCGATGAGGGCTGTGTTTTGGGCTGAAGTCGTTTTCTCCGCCATGATTTCGTCGACACGCTGTTGGAGGAGTATGTTTCTATCCATAAGGCTATAACATATTTCTTCTACACGCTGCATCTCATCAATCAGACGAACACGGTACTTTGCAAACCTCTCTAAATATGATGATGACGCCATGACTAGGGGCTCCAGGCTGGTGAGCAACTGCTACGGTGTAAAAGTCTTATTACAAGCGGCTAGGCAGGCAGGAGGACTGGTTGGCGGGCTGGCTGGCTGGCTGATCAAGTCAGGTCAGGTAAGTCAGATTGAATACATCCTTTCCCTAAAAATCAACTCCTTTTATACATTTTACTACTCGCGGCCATCTTGTACCCACCTCCCACATGGCGGCCATCTTGTACCCACCTCCCACATGGCGGCCATCTTGTACCCACCTCCCACATCTTGCACTGACTGACACTGGCGGCCATCTTGTACCCACCTCCCACATCTTGCACTGACTGACACTGGCGGCCATCTTGTACCCACCTCCCACATGGCGGCCATCTTGTACCCACCTCCCACATGGCGGCCATCTTGTACCCACCTCCCACATGGCGGCCATCTTGTACCCACCTCCCACATCATGACACTCGCGGCCATCTTGTACCCACCTCCCACATGGCGGCCAATCCCACATGGCGGCCATCTTGTACCCACCTCCCACATGGCGGCCATCTTGTACCCACCTCCCACATGGCGGCCATCTTGTACCCACCTCCCACATGGCGGCCATACGCATGCGCACACCGCCCCATTTTACACACTTATGACGTCACACCAGGTTCTGCGCATGCGCAGTGAGGCGCTATTCCCTCAATTTACGCTTTGTATACTACTATCGCCATCGCTCTATCGCTCTATCGCCATCGCTCTATCGCTCCATCGCTCTGTTTTTTGACGTACGATGGCGAAGTGACGATGGCCCCTCTCGGCCATCATATTCAATGGATATGTGGGGAAGAAGACACTGATTTAGAGTCAGGGATATATAGGAACCCTTGATATGATCAGTGGCTATGCATCATTGGTGCAAGGGAGCAAATGTACGGTGGTGTGGGGGGAACGGGTTATATGGCATGCTTGGCATTCAGCATGACCAGTGCCGTTGTACTACGATGGAGAGTGTGTCCCAATAATACCAAACCGAACCATCGACTACAGTTATCGTTCAATTTCTTGGCACTGTTGTAACCCATATCATCCGTATACAATCGTAGCTTCATCAGTCATCATACTCATGCCGCATAGTCGTGCAATTAGGCCAGATATGAAAGAAATTCCCAAGAATACAAGTAAAAATCGAGAGAAAACAGAAAAATAAAAATGGCATTTTCAAGGGCTATCAAAACATTTTCTGTATTTTGAGCAGGGAAAATATAGCATCTGAGATTGACCTATCGATCATGAACACCTCTACAGTGTAGAACAAAGAAAACACCACTGGCCGTTTGCTTGTTTGAAAACAACAATTTATGTTTGTCATCAAGACGACAAAGTTTGAGTGTGGCTCTATTGATATTAAATCTTTCATGTTTTAATTGGACGAACACCCCCGCATGAGATGTAATTTGTTTGCTAGTTTGTGTATTTACACGCTCCTTTCTTTAAAACAAACTCGAGCGTTCTTACATTTGGGAGAGAAAGGTGTTTGTATGTATTTAATCGATCTTTGCTATGTTTTCTTGTGATTTCGTCACGGTGATGTTCGCCGGTTAACTCCATGAGAGAGTCAAGTTTATGTGTATACCATTTTGACACTTTGAGGGTATATATTAGCAGAGATTAAAACATCAAGCAAAATACGTCCGCCCTGAAACTTGTGAGACAGAAGGTGTGAGAATAATGGTATATCCTCCAATCTGTTGATTAACCCTACCCTGGGGGGATGTGGGGCGGGGCATTATGCCCTCCTAACAAACTTTCTCATCTACCTCCGGAACGACAAAAAAAAGAAAGTTGACTCTCCACGACTTTCTAGTTTATCATATTGGGGTAACTTTGAGCCTATTTGCATATCCTCCCGAGTATCATGGGTAAATTCAAGTTGACGGCCATATGGCATATGGGGTAACACAAAAGTGATATTTTGGTCAATTTTCTTCCAAATTCCTGCTTTTCTTTGGGGGAAATTGGGTAAAATATATTTTATTTCACATCAGACTATTATTTACCAATTCATCATGCTGTTTTTGCAAATTTAAAAAATCGACCAAAATATGCCTGTTTTGAAGATGACGTCACTGTGACGTCATCAAAACGATCATCTTGAATTTTTTTAATATATATTTTCTGGTAGAGCTTAACCCTTAACTTAAGGGTATAATGTGGTAACTTTCAGCCCCCTAGCTTAATGGATAAGAAAAATATGCCGCCCCCCGCCCAGGCATGGACAGATCCCAAAAAGCCCAGGCCAGATAGGGTTAACATGGAGAGATTCCCTCAATATCGGTAGTCGAAACTAACCAATCATTCTTTAACTGCAAATTACAGATCGATGATCAACTATTCGAAATAAAAATTAAATTGGAGGCAAAATTAAATTGAAGGCAAAATTAAATTGAAGGCAAATAACCATTGTGATTGTTCATGTGGACACATTGGAAGTGTGCACGACCTATATCCATGGAATGATCTATGTCCATGGAATGACCTATGCCCATGGAATGACGGATGAGTGTTCACTAAGTCACCCCGCCCCACAAATAAATCTCTCTGGCTCTATTAGGCAAGATAGACCTGGGTCCCGAGAATGGGTACCGGTGTACCGCTCAAATACCTTTCTTCGTTTATGAATTTCAGAAGCGCCTGTTTCTCCTAACAGTCGTCGTGACATATCGCACGTGCGATTTCTGAAGTAGAACTGACTTCCGTTAGTCGAAATCAAATATTTATAAACTATTTATAAACACGTTTTTCAGATATATTGTTTGTTACACACTGGACTGGTTAAACGTTGGTTTTCGGTTGCTCAACTTGAATGTTCGTGTAACAAGAAGCTGTTTGGATATATACATGAAACCGGTCGTAGAGTAAACTGTATTGAGTTTTCCGTTATAGGTTTACCCCGAATGTCAAGGCGAATAAAGACAGCCGAAGCATGTCACACATACCCATCTCGAGAAGCATGGTAATTTTCTCAATGAGTTACAGTCAAGTTGATATAATATCTGTAATTTATTTATTACATGACAAAGTTGACTTTATAACTATAATAACCCTTACAACACTAGCCAGACCACCATAGTGGCTAATACCATCTAACCCTAATTACAACACTAGACAAGTCACCGTAATGGCTAATAACGTCTAATCCTTACAATACCAGTCAGATCACCATAAATTGGCTAATAACGTCTAACAACACTAGCGACACTACCGCACTGGTTAATAACGTTTTACACTTACACCACTAGTCAAACCACCATAGTGGATAATATAGCACTAGTTAGACCACCATAGGGACCAATAACGTCTAGCACTTACAACACTAGTCACACCACCACAGTGGCTAATAACATCTGAACCTTACAACACCAGTCACACCACCAAAGCAATCGGCTTTCCCGCATAACCTCAGTATCAATGAACAGGCTCTTTGGACACGCGTCAGTAAGCAGCGTTCTAGTTTCCGGGGATTGGGGAACTTTTATATATATATGGGGGGATTCGGCAATGGTGGCGCTCTGGCCTATGCAAGACATTCAGTTGCATAGGCCACGAAGATTTATTCTTGCAGCCAAATGCTACGTTTTTGTTGTTTATATGTATATTTTTCCTTGTACAATGAAACAACTTTGAGAAAATACTTTATTCCACAAAGACTAGGGGGAAAACTCGTTTTATTGAAAGAGGTGATCTTTGAGATTTTGGGAACAACATTCTTCATTATAATTGATGAAGATATGAAGATGGGGTCGGGGATTGCCTTCGGTGTTCGTTATATTTGATATTGATTCGGAATCTGCTATATTATGGCAGGAAATCGCGATTCTCATGGAAACACGTTTTGTATATTTTTTTGAGATATGCGGATTCTCGCGATATTGAAGAAGATAAATTTTCGTGATATTGTAAACGAGTTTCGTGATTGAAATCGAATTTCATGATGATTAGAACGATGTCTCGTGAGGGGTATTCCTCATGCCCTATCGAGGATTGGTATGGGGTTTTTTTGTTTTTTTTTGTTTTTTTGCTGTAGGGCTGAAGATTTTCGTAGAATTGAGCGATAACTATCTCAAGTCCAACGGTATTGATGAGACACCTTCTAAATGTGCAAAGCAAAAAATTGATTGAAATCCAGAAGTTGTAGTATGCAGCTGATATATCCTTTACTTCCAAGACTTAGATCATGGCGGTGTCGGTTTAAAATGTGTCAGCAAATAAATATGGAGAAGAAGAATATTTTAGAGGAAGTACATAGCTGGTAATTGTTGGGAAACATATAACGTGTCGGGTTTGGAAGGAAAAGAAACTAGACACCTGGGCTTGTTGTCCAGGAGCGGTGAGAACAAAGGATTATGAACGGAATTCAAATTGTCATACAACTGAATTTAAGATATCCTATGTTTTCAAACCGTCAAATTCTTCTTGCCCGTGCAGCTAGGCTTAAACCAACTGCGAAATGCCCTGCAATCACGTTTAGCGTGAACATGTGTAGCCGAAAAACGCAAACAATTACACGAAAAGCCACAGGCCTAGCCTCTGCAGATTACCTTGATTTGTAATGCAGCCTCGAAAAACAAAGTTGCTAAATAGTTCTCGTATTTCTACCTACGATGCTAGTTTCTTGAACAAATTACTGTCTGTATATCCTTTACCGACGAAAATAGACAGACAAACAGGAAATAACTTGATGTGGCTACTGCTAATCGCCAGACATGAATATTGCTCCGTGTTTGCTTTTAAACATATTGGCTGCAATAAGCACAAGAGCGGAGTACGGCATCATATCGCCCGTACTGATGTTAGGCATGGCCAAATCCGCTTTAAATCGAGAATATACTGAAGAGCTGAAGGGGGCGAGCATCTATCATCCTCCATAATGCAGGTCTGTACAGTCCGTACCACCGTACCAGGCCCTGCAGGCAGATTAGAGCTGTACAGTTATTAATGAAACGGTCAGTTTAAATAACAACCAATGAACGGACGGCATTTTGGGGCGATGCGCAACCTTCGTGGGATCTCGTTATATTTCAACGAAGGCCGAGTTCATACCGAGCAATGCTGGAGGAAAAACTCTTTGAAGATCAGGAGGGAAACCACATGGCGGCACCTCTCAAATCAAAACAATCACGGATACGAATCATCTGAATTCAAATCAAGCAGAGGGGATATACATCATCTGGCGCCTAATTCGCTCAAATATGGGCCCCATATTCGGAGAGGTCATGAGGTCACGAGGTCATGAGGTCACGAATGCGCCCCGGAATGTTTCCGAATAAACCGCTTCGTGATCGTTATGGCTTGTAATATATCCGTCATGGCACGTCATGGATTTGATAAGACGAGCCATGACTATAGGGATGATTGATAGACGAGCCATGACTATAGGGATGATTGATAGACGAGCCATGACTATAGGGATGATTGATAGACGAGCCATGACTATAGGGATGATTGATAGACGAGCCATGACTATAGGGATGATTGATAGACGAGCCATGACTATAGGGATGATTGATAGACGAGCCATGACTATAGGGATGATTGATAGACGAGCCATGACTATAGGGATGATTGATAGACGAGCCATGAATATAGGGATGATTGATAGACGAGCCATGACTACAGGGATGATTGATAGACGAGCCATGACTATAGGGATGATTGATAGACGAACCATGACTATAGGGATGATTGATAGACGAACCATGACTATAGGGATGATTGATAGACGAGCCATGACTATAGGGATGTTTGATAGACGAGCCATGACTATAGGGATGATTGATAGACGAGCCATGACTATAGGGATGATTGATAGACGAGCCATGACTATAGGGATGATTGATAGACGAGCCATGACTATAGGGATGATTGATAGACGAGCCATGACTATAGGGATGATTGATAGACGAGCCATGAATATAGGGATGATTGATAGACGAGCCATGACTACAGGGATGATTGATAGACGAGCCATGACTATAGGGATGATTGATAGACGAGCCATGACTAGAGGATGATTGATAGACGAGCCATGACTATAGGGATGATTGATAGACGAGCCATGACTATAGGGATGATTGGATCTATGAGATATATATCTTCATTCAGAATTACAGGGTATATTTGATCTCATAGATACATGTCGATGGAATTAAATATTTAATTCACGTTATTGTTGGTAATTAGGTAGTAGAATAGTACAACAAAATGTCCTTTTTCAGACATCTAACTTGAGTAATGTTTTCCTTAAACTTCTTCAGCAGTTGTCAACATGGCGCGAGAGTTGCATGAACCGTCAGTGACGGTACCAATTCCAAAGCAAATTGATCCCCCGCTCCCTCTTACAACCACCAACTCATATATCCGTTACCTCTGGAGTTAGTTGGCGGAAATTTTCCGCATAAAATATATGTCTTGGTCAAGCAAAAACATTTGTTTAAATAAATGCTCTCTGGACAACATAACAGTGACGTCATCTTTTCGGGAGACCTGAGTTTTCCAGAGTTCTTTTACTTCTACTCCCAAAACGGATAAATATGATAGAGGACGAATGCAGTCCTGTTAAGGAAATAGGAGAACAGTCAACGAAAACACATGCCTCATAGCACTCATAGCCGTCATTTTAAATTTACCCATTATTGTTTTCACTTAGCTAAACATGGTTATGTGCAAATAGATTTGCTTTGTTGAGAAGCAACAGGAACATGATAATGTGATGTCTAGCACTGTAATATCACTTGTCTTTATTGCACCATGTAAACGTCCTGTCTGTGTCTTGTGTGCTGTCCTCAGTGTTAGGTGGCTAGCGGGTGTCTGGTTCCATGTTGTTTCAAAGATTTATTCTTTGAAGCAACATGAATGCAACTTGGCTGGGTGGTGCTTAGGTTCGTCCTGATATGACTGAAATATTGTTGAAAGCGACGTTAAATCCTATTCACTCACTCACTCATTCACTCACTCGCTCGCAAATAGATTTGAATACATGAGCTTTAAAGTCAGAACTGTCCAGCTCTTCATTTTTTCGTTCAAATATGGCGAAAACTTCGGTTGACCCACCGCACCCATGCAGGTCAGAGAGAGTTAATTGTAACCGACCTACTTTCTTTGGTTTATTACATTTTTTCGTTCAAATATGGCGAAAACTTCGATTGACCCACAGCACCCATGCAGGTCAGATAGAGTTAATTGTTACCGACCCACTTATTAACTACATTATTAAATGTAAGATATACACGTTCTGGCTGAAGCATTCAATTCATATCATACGCCCACAATTTCCCCCTGGACTATGTAACTTCGAGAAAACATGCTGAAGAATAAGCCACAGAAACCTAATTCCGACAAGTGTGATATAATATTTAATGTCATCCTCTGTCAGCTTGTACATGTTTGTTTGTCGAACCTGTGGCTCTCCTATCGTTTTCCATTCAACTTTTCTCTCTATTGACTGTATACGGTCTATAGGAAATGGATGTTTGTGGGAACGTATACTGAACTAAAATAAAATCTAACGATGATCCAAAAACTTGATAATTTTTAATTTCATGTATAATATTCAAAATTGATTATTATGAAGCAATATCATCCATCACACAGTTTTAACGAATTGTACAGAACACAGTCAACTACATACGGTAGAGGATATTATTTGGCACCATTATATAGTTTAGCAAATTTGAATAATATTCTATCGGCCTTACGGCCGGCAAACATTAGTTGATGCACTGTGTATTCAGGGAGCAGACGTTACATATCTAGTTACGCTCTTGCTGGACAGGTTCCGGGTTATGAAGACCCCAATTTTCAACACTCTCGCAGTCTTGTGAAAAAAACGTATGGACGTGGCAATTCTTCATGGACAGTCGCAAAAAGTCGACGAGATCAGTGAATGAATCTCTACAAAAGTAATTACCGCCCGTCCCCCTTCCGCCTCGCCATACCCGGTAGAGGTTTGGCCTCATTTGACGCAAAGAGGACACAGTAAATATTTGCTTCATGCACCAAAATGGCCATAAGTGCTCGTCAATCCGCAATGCAAGCCCATGGTGCGCATGCCGCAAGACCACTGGGCTGGAAACAAAAGGGACCTCTACATCTTTATATTAGTTGATGAATGAAAAGCTGCCAATCCACTGTAACCTACGGAGCCGTAAAAGGGACATCGGGGGTATACTCCCAGTTAATAACTACGACCCGCACTTATTAAGTGCGGGTCGCACTTATTAACTGCGACCCTCAGTTATTAACTGCGACCCGCACTTACTAACTGAGGGTCGCAGTTAGTAAGTGCGGGTCGCAGTTAATAAGTGCGGATCGTAGTTATTAACTGTGAGTATGCCTCCGATGTCACTTACGGCTCTAGAGCCGTAAAAGGGACATGCTCTCCGATCCGCACTTATTAACTGCGACCCCCAGTTATTAACTGCGACCCTCACTTATTAACTGCGACCCGCACTTATACTAACTGCGACCCTCAGTTAGTAAGTGCGGATCGCAGTTATTAACTGAGGGTCGCAGTTAATAAGTACGGATCGCAGTTAATAACTGGGGGTCGCACTTAATAAGTGCGGATCGGAGCATGTCCCTTTTACGGCTCCGTAGTAACCACCACCGAGAAGAGAAGTGCAATGTGATCTCGTTTGTTCCTCAAGATTGTCGAAATAGCTCCTGTACTGTTTCAAGCCCCAGAGAGAAACGGCTGTTATTGTTATACGCTATCTTATTCCTCCAAGTGTGTCAGGAATGAAGGCGGCACTCACCAGAAATGTTTTCGTAAGTTGGTACTGGATAGCCCAACAGAGGGAGTCAGAATGTATATAATCACTAAATTCAATTTTTATTTCTCTAATGTTATCATATTTCGAGGGAATTTCTCAGAACATTCCCAGTGGGCATACGACATTGTTTCAATGTTGACAATAGAATCAAATATATTCCAACGTTGAATCAACGAAGGACTTTTGAACGCTGATTAAATGTTAGCTTTTTTACGTTAATTCAGCGTTGATGTCTGACGTCAACTAGAACGGAAGGGCTTACAGAGGAGAACCTTATATTGTTGAATATCTCGGAAAGCGGCATATCGTTTGGTCGCCATGCTGACGTCATAGTGACGTTAGAATATGAATTTTATGGATTTTTAAAAAATCTCCAGAACGGAAAGATTGCAGAGGTAAAAGTCATATCGTCAGATACCTAAGTGAGAGGCACTTCTTTTTTATTTGCTGATGTCATACTCACGTTAGAATTCGAATTGGACATATTTTGGAAATCGGGTAATTTTCGGCATCACTAGAATATATCTGACATTCTCCTTATAAAGTACATGCTTTAAGGAAACATTGGAGGCTTATTTACCAAGTATAAACTGTGGAGAGAAAGAGAGTCACAAGTAGTAGGTAGCCGTGATTTCGAGCCAACTTTTCCAGGGAGGTAACTCTTGGTGTCCTTTTTTTCCAGGTTAAAGTATAGGGGACGCCACATCGCCTTTCACCTCTGTGGCGTCTGTGGCGCCAGGTGGCGCCACCAGCTCAAGGTCACGTGGAGGTCAAAAGTAGTTCCGGCAACCTTTAACCTTTGTATTCTTCCGCGGTCTGGTGGTGATGCCGTCACTTCCGCGGACAGAAAGTAGTCCCATGTCAACCAAGTGACTTCCAATGTTAATGTATACGGGGAATGCCTAAAAAGAGTATGGGAATAGACGTTTTGTGACCGGGGTGGGTCCCTAGTGGACCGAATGGGTCGAGTGAGGTGTCAAAGTGAAGCGCTCCTCGAGGGCCATTCAGTCATGGGTGGGTGCATGTAAAATTAGGATTTTTTCCCGAAAATATAAAAAGCGAAACACGGACTTTACCCCTAAAATAGGGGAAAACCCCTATCAACTCTAGCCAAAAGGGCTAATATCGGTCCCCGGGCTTATCGGGGCCTGCCTATCAAGTCAATGGGGTGGGTGCATGTAAAATTAGGATTTTTTTCCGAAAATATAAAAAGCGGAACACGGACTTTACCCCTACAATAAGGGAAAACTCCTATCAACTCTAGCCAAAAGGGCTAATATCGGTCCCGGGCTTATCGGGGCCTGCCTATCAAGTCAATGGGGTGGGTGCATGTAAAATTAGGATTTTTTTCCGAAAATATAAAAGGCGGAACACGGACTTTACCCCTAAAATAGGGGAAAACCCCTATCACCACCTGTGCGTTGGTGTCGCAGCAACTGACTGGTCAGTTTGAAAAGTCGACCACATTCTTCGCATGGACGCTTGGGTACTTCATGGCGTGCACGTGTGTGGCGCTGTAAATGATCCGGGCGCTGAAACGACAGTGTACATATCGCACAGCTATACCGGGCGGTTCCTTCGTGCTTGGTAGCCCCATGGCGGCGCAAGTCGTGCAGACGAGTGAATGATTTCGAGCACGTAGTACAAGTGAACATCTTGGTGGTTGACAGAGTGTCTGATGAAACGGCCAGGCCGCTTCCCTTTTATAGCACGCTAGCTGGTGATCTATTTTTAGCACACTCTACCCCAAGTCGACGATCGAGACTGGTGTACGACTGTGCCGCATTGCTCGCGCGTGTGTGTGTGTGTGTGTGTATGTGTGGGCTATGGATTTTACATCCGGGATCTTGTCAACATCCGGGTTTCCAAGTGGGTTTTTCCCGTCGTTCCTCCGTCTTCCATCCGGGTACTGTGGTTTTACATCCGGGTCCCCATATTACAGCCGGGTTTTGGACACCTGTTTTGGACACAACGATGCACGGTATACTTGTATAACCTGCGCACGGTCATTTAATCGGAAGGATCCTTTACTGCGCCACGAACGCTCATTCCACGAGGGCGCGACGGAACAATGTAAGGATTGTGGTCAACTCTTCAAGCGACGCAGTCAGTTGCTGCGACACCAACGTTTGATTCATGCCCTGTCTCTACGGTTTGGGCGACAACTTTCCACTGAAGAGGAGCCGCGGAAGGTCAGACCCAGTGAAGATGAGCCCGGGGAGACGAACGCCACTGGTGATGCGATGACGGAGAGCCCGCCTATACCCACAGTTCAGAAGAGCCTGGATATCCAGCCGGACCCCACCGTTACGGTTTCGAGTCATACGCCTGACAACATCGAACATTTTCTGGACGAGCCCATAAATGTTCCTAGCGATCTGTTACAGTACGCCCATCCAGTGAGTGACATCTATCGGTGCCATTGGTCCATGATACGGCAATGTTTCAACCGTCATCGCCCTATTCAAGATATCTACAATTTCCGACCGACCGACCTCGCCCGTCTACGTAGCTACGTGGAAGCCATCTTCAACGACCAAACTACGGCCTTCAGATTGAATCTGGCGTTTGGTTATGTGCTGCAGCATAAGGAGACAGTCCAAGTCCGATACTTTTACCCGAGCAGTAACATCCAGGTATTTGACCAACCGTTTACCATCATTAACCGGGTGTCGCTAGAGACGATGCTGGAGAAACTGGACACCGTGGATCCCTTGGAACGGGCCCAACAACAACGCTCCAACACCAAGTGGACAGTGGAGAGGGTGACCAATGTTACGTTTTTCGTTACCAAGCTGACCAACCCCCTCGGCTGAATGCGTCACCCGTGCACTGATGAATACCATAACATGCCGTACATAGTCTATATGTCTACATGCTGATCGTTGACTTGAGCTCAGTAAACACTTGTACCTAATGTGACGGTGCGTTAAATAATAAAACATGGTGTTTGATATTTCAATTTGTTTTGCTGTGAACATACTAAACATACCCAGGGCGGCTCCCCAGCCTGGGCATGATGTAACATTGGGGATAATAAACTGTATGAACATTGCTGAACTTGTTGTTATTCACATCACCCCATTGACTTGATAGGCAGGTCCCAATAAGCCCGGGGACCGATATTAGCCCTTTTGGCAAGAGGTGATAGGGATTTTCCCCTATTTTAGGGGTAAAGTCCGTATTCCGCTTTTTTTCTGGAGAAAGTTTTACATGCAACCAACGGCCGAGACACTAGGCCAGGCGGATGCCCCCTCACCTAGGCTTCACATTGATACCTCATACAACTCCATCGGCCCATTAGGGGCTCCCCTAGATCCCAAAACGTCTATTTCCATACCCGTATACATATATTGTATAATACAGGACTAATATGGTACAAAACAGGACAGATTTGGTATAATACATGACAGATATTGTATAACACAGGACATATTGCATAATACAGCACAGATATGGTATAATTCAGGACAGATATGGTATAATACAGCACAGATATGGTATAATAGAGGGCAAATATTGTATAATACAGCACAGATTTGGTATAATACAGGACATATATGGTACAATACAGGACAAATATGGTATAATGCAGCACAGATATGGAATAATAGAGCAGAAATATTGTATAATACAGAGCAGATATGGTATAATACAGGACATATATGGTACAATACAGGACAGATACTGTATAATACAGGACAGATTTGGTATAATACAGAACATATATTGCAGAATACTGGACAGATATTGTATAATACAGGACAGATATTGTATAATACAGCACAGATATGGTATAACACAGGACAGATATTGCATAATACGGCACAGATTTGGTATAATACAGCACACATTTGGTATAATACAGGACAGATACTGTATAATACAGGGCAGATTTGGTATAATACAGGACATATATGGTATAATAGAGGACAAATATGGTACAATACAGGACAGATTTGGTATAATACAGGACAGATATTGTATAACATAGAACAGGTATGGTATAATACAGGACATATATGGTATAATGCAGGACAGATGTGGTATAACACAACAAAGATATGGTATAATGCGTGACAGATATGGATGGTCCATCTCTACCCCAAATACCTTCCTTCACTGCCCCAAAATGCCCACTTTCGCTACTACTCCTACTGATGACGTCACCGATGACGTCACAGATGACGTGAACATCCCTCAAATATGGATGTACACCCCGAGAGCTACAAGATAACACCTCCCACGACACAATCGGACCAAGGATGGTCCATCTCGACACCAAATACCTTCTTGCATTGCCCCAAAATGGCCACTTGACTTACTACAACCAACTGCGCATGCGCAGATTGACGCGACTTGCATTTTGAAAACACGCCATTCTGACTCTACCCCACACAAGCTTCACTTTGACACCTTCCACGACCCATTCGGATCCATAGCGGTCCATCTCCACCCCAAACACACACCCACATACCCCCAAAATGCCTACTTTCTATACTACGGGCCAGACTGCGCATGCGCAGAACATTGAAAACGGACGAACTATTAGTCCAGTCGGATGCTCCTCCACGAGAGCTTCAAAATAAGACCTCATACGACACCATAGGATCATTAGGGGCTCACCTAGACCCCAAAACATCCACCCCGTATGGGCCTATACCCCATAGGCATGCAGTATAGGCCTATGGGCTTACCCAGGCCTCGGTGAACTTTTCCCAAAAATTTCACCGTTTCGCTTCGAAACCCTTCCCATCGTGTTCTAAATGACGAGACGTGAAAAACAAATCCAGACAACCCATATGACAATGAACGTGTGTGAATTTCCCAGGTTGAACCTATACCCCCATATAGCCAGTATGGAGCTATATGGGCTATATGGTACTTTTCCAAAAATTTCACCGTTTCGCTCCGGGACCCTTTCCATCGTGTTCTAAATGACGACACGTGAAAAACAAGACCAAACAACCCATATCACGACGAACGTGTGTGAATTTCCCAGGATGGACCTATCCCTCCCATAGCCAGAATGGAGCTATATGGGCTATATGGCACTTTTCCAAAAATATCACCGTTTCGCTCCGGGACCCTTCCCATCGTGTTCTAAATGACGAGACGTGAAAAACAAGACCAAACAACCCATATCACGATGAACGTGTGTGAATTTTCCAGGTTGGACCTATATCCCCCATAGCCAGCCTATAGGCCTATATACAGACCTCGGTGACTTTTTCCAAAAATTTCACCGCTTCGCTCCGGGACCCCTCCCATCGTGTTTTTCTTGGTGAGACGAGACCCCACAACCCATAGTAAAGCCCACGAAAAAACCATCCCCATACCCCATACAGGCATTTTCCCTTATATTGTATAATACAGACCCCTATTGTAGGGGTAAATTCCGAGTTCCGCTTTTTATATTTTCGGAAAAAAATCCTAATTTTACATGCACCCACCCTATTGACTTGATAGGCAGGCCCCGATAAGCCCGGGGACCGATATTAGCCCGTTTGGCTAGAGGTGATAGGGGTTTTCCCCTATTTTAGGGGTAAAGTCCGTGTTCCGCCTTTTATATTTTCGGAAAAAAAATTCCTAATTTTACATGCACCCACCCCATTGACTTGATAGGCAGGCCCCGATAAGCCCGGGGACCGATATTAGCCCTTTTGGCTAGAGTTGATAGGGGTTTTCCTCTATTTTAGGGGTAAAATCCGTGTTTCGCTTTTTATATTTTCGGGAATAAATCCTAATTTTACATGCACCCACCCATGACTGAATGGCCCTCGAGGAGCGCTTCACTTTGACACCTCACTCGACCCATTCGGTCCACTAGGGACCCACCCCGGTCACAAAACGTCTATTCCCATACTCTTTTTAGGCATTCCCCGTATACATTAACACTGGAAGTCACTTGGTTGACATGGGACTACTTTCTGTCCGTGGAAGTGACGGCATCACCACCAGACCGCGGAAAAATACAAAGGTTAAAGGTTGCCGAAACTACTTTTGACCTCCACGTGACCTTGAGCTGGTGGAGCCACCTGGCGCCACAGACGCCACAGTGGTGAAAGACGATGTGGCGTCCCCTATACTTTAACCTGGAAAAAAAGGGCACCAAGAGTTACCTCCCTGGAAAAGTTGGCTCGAAATCACGGCTACCTACTACTGTCACACTTAGCATTGAAGTATATCAGCCCTAATTAAGTAAATATTAGCTAATTATAGAGCGGGGGATTCTCCGGCCCATAACATCAGTATCTAAAAATAACTGCACTCAGTCTATTATATACGCGTCCGACAAAGCCCTATGGGCATTATATATCCCCCAGAATATGCTCGCAGACTATGCTTCAAGACTATGCTTATTACATATTCCGTATTACATATTCTGTGAGAGTATAGTGCAAAAAGGAGAGTGGAAAATGCTGAAACGCATGCAAGTAGCAAACGCAAAGCTACAATTTTAATCGTTTTATTAACGAATGTCAACGCTGTATATTTGACAGCAAGAATTAAGACAGTCTCGATTTTAATAACTGTGTCCATCTCTCATTGTTCTTCCGCAGGGTCAGTCGTCTCTGAGTCACCGTTTTCTTCAGTTACAGATGTGTCACCGGTAGTCAAAATATCGAATAAACATGTCTACATCTTAATGCCTGGAAGCATTCTCGTAGTCGATATCGTATAGAGTTTGCAGACGCTTCGTTCTTTTCATAATTTCCTGAACAAAATGATCTTTTTGTAGCGTGTGCTATTTCATCACTTGACGCAGTGTCTTTTTCTTCACCGGAATATGGTATTCGCTAGCCATTTCACCCGACTTCTATTCACCGTAGCCTTGTCCCGGATATTGGTGTGTTCTTTCTTCAATATCTCCGATACAGGCAAGGCAACAGTTCTTTCCAGACATTAGATTTGATACGCTTGCGTGTATTAGTGATGGACTTGTTTCCACAAGAAATACCTTTTCTATGCAGTCACATTCATCATCTGAAGAGTATTTTCATCTTGGGAAGTCCGACCCTTGTTCGCGCCAATAAACCGATCGACGTTTTGCGTTGAAAATAGTGGACGACTGTTCGTATATACCCCATCTCCCGCTTGCGCATCGTTCTCAATCTCCTTAGGTTCCTTATACCATAAGAGTAGTAGAATGCCCGGTTCGAGTGGGGCTACGTGAGGCACGAGAAAGTGGGGAGTCGACAGCGGCTGATTTGTAACTCGTGAAGTTAACGCATCCGGAGGATAGGGCTAGAGTTTTTGATGGTTCGTGTTATTCAAGGACCAATCTGGTACGAGTATATTTCGTATTATTACAACGGTGGTCAGTATGTTCTCTTCCACCGTATGGGTTTCAAATCCACAAACAGGTAGCCATATGGCTTGTTCACCGCATCCTGGATAGTTCGCATGAAACGACTCGTATCTCGAGGATAGATTCTTCTCCTCAGGACGTACGCCATCATATTATAATGACTTCTATCTCTTTTAGCCGGTATGACGTTATAAGCAAGAATTTTTACCTGAAATGTATCGGTTCAACACACCGAAATGCATTATAGTTTATGTAGTAATGTCATTTACAGACTTTGGTTTGACATTAACGGGGCATCCTCAAAAGTTTTTGCCGCAATGATTGTTATACGTTACACAGAGTCATAGCCCTTGACGCCGCCGCCACTGCAACGACATTCCGAACGTGGAGGAGGACGAAAAGGTGGAGAAACAGGAGGATGAAGAAGAAGGATGACGAGGAGGATGTGGCGTTAAGGGCACATATGGTCTGGGGATGAAGAGGAGGAGAAAGTACACCAAGAGAAATAGCAAGGGAAACAGCGAAGTATAAACAACATATGTACGATTTGTGATAGAATCTCGAGTCACGATAATCTCGCCAAACACATACAACCTCAACACAAACAAGATACTCACCTCCACAGGAAAAAATGTCTAAGTCTAGAGTAATCGAATTACAAGCGTCTAGTCCGTCATTCATAATTCAGCCGTCGTCCATTAGAGAATATCCGCGTCCATAATCCAAAGACCTATCCCATATTCCATATAACAGTATTAGCACCAAATTGAAAAAGACAATCATAGTATACATAAACATAGGCTTGTTTCCTGCAAGAGAGAAGCGGTCAACAGTTTTCAATGATGCCGGCAAGACATCATGTTGTTCCAAAATATCAAATCCGTATCGCTGATCAGTATTCTTAATCCATAATATTCGTTGTGAAGTCGTCATCTAAAGAATGATGTATCTCAGTCACGCTTTGATTGTGACTGTTCATATGATCACCATGAGGATCTTGACGTACATGGGTTCATACGGCCCCTAGCCCCGGGTTAAGCGGAATTAGACAGAAGTTACGAAATGTAGCGCCATAGATCTTGCACGCTACGATCGTATTTTGCTATCAGCATGTGATATGTATCGCCAAATTTGAGAAACTTTGAGTGGAGGCGCTTGGTGGAATAGCCCTGTTTTATAAGTTTCTGCAACAATGTTTTGTGACGTTGATTAAAATCGTCACATTTAACACAGGATCTAGCAAATGCTACTAAGCGAGATATGTATACGCCATCATTTCAATGTACAATTACAAGCGTCTAGTCCGTCATTCATAATCCAGCCGTCGTCCATTAGAGAATATCCGCGTCCATAATCCAAAGACTCATTCCATTTTCCACATAACAGTATTAGCACCAAATTCAAAAAGACAATCATAGTATACATAAACATAGGCTTGTTTCCTGCAAGAGAGAAGCGGTCAACAGTTTTCAATGATGCCGGCAAGACATCATGATGTTCCAAAAATATCAAATCCGTATCGCTGATCAGTATTCTTAATCCATAATATTCGTTATAGAGTCGTCATCTAAAAAAAGATGTATCTCAGTCACGCTTTGATTGTGACTGTTCATATGAGTACCATGAGGATCTTGAAGTACATGGGTTCATACGGCCCCTAGCCCCGGGTTAAGCGGAATTAGACACAAGTTACGAAACGTAGCGCCATAGATCTTGCACGCTACGTTCGTATTTTGCTATCAGCATGTGATATGTATCGCCAAATTTGAGAAACTTTGAGTGGAGGCGCTTGGTGGAATAGCCCTGTTTTATAAGTTTCTGCAACAATGTTTTGTGACGTTGATTAAAATCATCACATTTAACACAGGATCTAGCAAATGCTACTAAGCGAGATATGTATACGCCATATGCAGGTTCCACTGGAATATTACTCTCCAGAAAGGGATAGTTTACGATGTCGAAATTGTAATCATCTCTTTTGTCATAAAGTCGACGAGAGAGAATGCCCGCTTCATTTTTATAGAGATATAGATCTAAATATGATGTGCCTGTAGGGCTATCTGTAGTTTCCTTCAAATCCAGTGAAAGTGGATATATATCCTTCACCGCGTCATTTTTATATAGCGATTATCCACAGCGAGAAGATCGTCTATATAGCGTTTGGTGAATGAGAAGGAACGGGCTTTGAATGGATCGGTTTTTGAAAGCGCCTGCATATAGTCATATTCATAAGAGAACAGATATAGGTCAGCCAACAGGGATGCACAATTAGTACCCATTGAAATACCTATATGCTGCTGATATATTGTGTTGCCAAATTTCACATAGATATTTTTAATGAGAAATTCAAGCAACTCTATAAACAAAGGAACATCCCATGAATGATATCTCTTGTATGTAGTAGAGCTAAAGAATGCTTTATGGCTTCCGACATTAATATATCTACGATCAGTTTTCTTGAACACAGATACTATTAACGAACTTAGACGGTCAATAACCTTTCACCATGATAGTCAGCGGCCCAACTTGTTGAGAGAGAACGTCGTGGGTTGTGAAATTTTTGAAGGAAGCTCACAGGAATTATTGTCCGATACGTATCATATGGCGCTATTGTCAGTGGCAGACCATCTATCAGATTACACGACTTAAAACGTGGGTTTCATTCTCCGCATTCCCCTCGATCTTGACGAAAGGTATTTTTTCAATCTGGCGCAAACCGACGTCGTCGTCTTGCATGATTTAAATGAAAATATAGCCGATCTATCTACAAAGCATCACATCAGATGAGCCTATCCGTCATCTATCTCATCCACATTTTTTCCTGAAGCTAAGGCGACTCGGAATATCGCCTGAAACTGCCAATACTTCGTGTTGTTCAACAATTCTATTGACAAACATAAAACACAAAGCGTGGGGCAGAACAATCTATCCTCGAGATACGACTCATTTCATGCGAACTTTCCCGGATGCAGTGAATAAGCCCTATGTCTACCTGTTCGTGGATTTGAAACCTCATATCGCAGAAGAGAACAGAGTGGCTATCGATGTAATAGCACGAACATTGGTCCTTGAATAACACTAACCAACAACAACTCTCGCCTTATCTCTTTATCTCTCCATGAGTTACAAATCAGCAGCTGACGACCCCAGTCGCAGAAGTGCTCCACGTAGCCCCTACTTGGAACCCAGATTTTTACTACCCTCTCTAGTATGAGGAACCTAAGGAGATTTGAGCACGATAGGCAAGCATCAGATTAATTTTATACAAACACATGTCCATCGTGATTTGAAAACGACAGCAATAACGGCAATTTTCAACGTGAAAAGGGCTTATCGTTTCACCAGAGCGAACATCGGTCGCACTGCCGTGGAAGGAAATATGCTCTAGATGATGAAAGTGACTGCGAAGAAAACGCCTTTCCTGTGGAGATAGCTCAATCCCCTAATACGCGCATCATAACAGACCGCATGCTTAGCCTGAATAGCCCTAGGGCATTCCCTATGGGATATATAATGTCCATAGGTCTTTGTCGTGCGTGTAAAAACATTGACGGGGTTCAGTTATTTTTAGATATCAGATTTTTTCAGATGATATCATGGGCCGGAGAATCCCTTACTTTATAATTACCTAATATGTGCTTAATTAGAATCCCATGGGCTGATATACTTAAATGCTAAGGGTTGGTTGTCTCTTTCTCTCCACAGTTTATACTTCATAAAAAGCTTTCAAAGTATCCTGGAAGAATGTACTTGATAAATAGAATGTCAGATATGTTCTACTTATTCAGAAAATTACCCCATTTTCAGAATCCCTAGCGTTCTAGAGATAAGGAGACTTTTTCACAGACTAATTTATATTTTAACGTCACATTGACGTCATCGTGGCGATTAATGGATGTCCCTCTCCCCGGGATATCTAACGGTATGAGTTTCACCTCTATAACCCCTCTCGTTATTATGATGGCCGAGAGGGGCCATCGCACTTCGCCCTCAAGAAGTATGGGGCGAAGTCGCGATAGTACGAAGACGCGAAGCGATAATGCGAAGTCGCGAAGCGATAACGCGAAGACGCGAAACGATAACGCGAAGACGCGAAGCGATAATGCGAAGACGCGAAGCGATATTGCGAAGTCGCGAAGCGATAGTACGAAGCGATACGCGAAGTCGCGAAGCGATACGCGAAGTCGCGAAGCGATACGCGAAGTGGTATGAAAGAAATCACTGCGCATGTCACGTTCAATTAGGGTTTTACTGAAAATGTTACCATAACCACCTCAATCACAGATCTAAGGATTTACTGGAAATATAACCGCACATCCAACCCGGATAAGTTTTACATGTTTACTAGGAAATATTTTAGTTACAATACATCGAAAATGAATAGCGTTTTACCAGGAAATATTACACTAACCACACACCAATATAGATAGGGATTTACTGGGAGATGCTATTGTATAACCATAAGCCAAATATATTGATTTACTAGGGACTGGAGAGAACTACGAAAGTATTGAATGATGGGTACTCTCTGCTTTGCTGGTATACATTTGCATATACTACTTCTGTAGTCATTGTTTTCCCATGCTATTGTACCAGACGGGTATCTAGCATGGTATATACAACTGTAGCCGTTGTATTGCCACAATGAAACACACGTTCCTGTCATTTTGTTGAAATTGTCATGGATGAAATGCAAGAACTATATTTCTAGGTAGTAAACTGAGTATTCTCAGCTGACTATGCGGACTATAATCGAGTGTCTACTCATAATTTATTACATGCAAAGAAAATATAACCGGGTTTGAATGTTCTACATTATACGATATATATCATATATCATGAAAAACATAAAAAAACTGTATATTTTGTTTTGTATTTCTTTTTGTTTTATCTCAAGATATAACTTGTTAACAGAAAAAATACAGAACAACCCATAAACACAATCTGTAGATGAGGAGTATCATTAAATAGTTTAATTTATACGACAATGATCAGATTGCCATTTCCAGCAAACTAGGATCGATTGTAGTGAACAGGCTGGTGACTGCATTGAATTATCCATCTCACCCGCCCACACTTACCCTCCTTCACCCTTAAGTCGCGGTCTGGGGATATTTACTTGTGGAAATAAAGGTTCAGTAACTATAATTCGAAGCTGTAGAAACTGTGAAATTTAACAGTTCACTTTATTAGCTTTGCAACTGGGAATATATATGAAATTCAGGATAAGAAATCAAACAATGAGAATGTGGGGGTGGGGAAATAAGCCCTGCATTCAGTTGTATCCTGTAAATGGAGAGGAAATCAATCTGTTAATGGTTGAAATACATTTAGGAAAATAGATGTTTGCGTAAACACAGCCATTATAGCAATCTAACTCTTATTGTGGTACAACAGCAATCAATATTAATGTGATAAATTTGAAATTATACCTGAAATTCGACAGTCAACCAATATCAACAGTGCTGAGTGAAGCCTCGTTCCGAATTGAGCGTGACATGCGCAGTGATTTCTTTCATACCACTTCGCGTATCGCTTCGCGACTTCGCGTATCGCTTCGCGACTTCGCGTATCGGCTTCGCGTCTTCGCGTTTCGCGTTATCGCTTCGCGACTTCGCAATATCGCTTCGCGTCTTCGCAATATCGCTTCGCGACTTCGCGTATCGCTTCGCGACTTCGCATTATCGCTTCGCGACTTCGCATTATCGCTTCGCGACTTCGCATTATCGCTTCGCGTCTTTGTACTATCGCGACTTCGCCCCATACTTCTTGAGGGCGAAGTGCGATGGCCCCTCTCGGCCATCATACGTTATAGAGATTACATTATGTAGACTTGTCCAAAATCCGTCTGTTTCATATTCTGATGTTATTATGATGTCGTCAAGCATCTCCTCGGAGGTATCCAATGATATAAGTTTCGCCTCCGTAAAACCTCCCGTACTTAGGATACGGAGGGTTCTCTACAAAAAAAATACCACAAAATGTTTTGTCTAAAACAAACTTCTAGGTACATAATTACAGGCTGTACCTATTTGCGTAGTATATTTTAATAGAACAGAGCCTTAGGACATTGATTGTACTTTATACTTATACCGTGCCGTCTATTCCAAAACTTTTAATGATATGTTATACTAATTAAGGGCGCGAATGTTCCCAAACTGTCATTTTGCTATCTACTTACAATTTACAACTGTAACCACAAATAGCTGGCCAAAGTTGAGTAGAGATCTGCGATGTTCTCTGTGTTTCTCATGCCTGAAGTTTCGTAGATAATCCACCTCCGAGGAAATCATGTTTTTGTAATTATGAAAACATAAACAAAGAGTAGATGATGTTACAACGGGTGCTTATTGTTTAGTCCATGGGCCATATCAGTGTGTAACTTAAAACTCAAATTTCGTGATGTCAGTAGTAGAGATAACTTTATTTGGGTTTTGAATAAGCTGTGTACAAATCACTCAACGCCACTTATCATGTTAAACTGGAGAGAGCCGACGTCCTGGTGAGACGAATCAACCCACCCGTCATGACTTACATATCCAGGACCAATAATTCTCAGAGTAGACGATGAAATCTGTGCCAATATATTTTCGCGTTTCACATGAATTTTCCACTATTTGATATGAATTATATCAGTTGGTGGGTGTGTGTGAGTGAGTGAGGGTTTAACGTCGCGCTCAGCGCTATTATGGACATATGGCGCCGATATAACTAACTACGATATGATTAGCTGAACATGTGTGACTATCCATGTACAGTCATCAAGTAGAGGAAATTAATCTTCCCCTCGTGGCAACAGACATGGTACAGAGCTCATGTTGCTCACCCACTTGAGGGCTGCATTATACCAATTCAAATGACAGTTGCACAGCAGACACTATAAAGAGAGAGGAATTGGTTCATGAATGTGTTTGCCCACATGTTGTAATATCTCTAAATTAAATTCCGAAATTTTAAACCCGAAATAGCTCCTCAGGATTTCGATCTCCCTGGTCGGAGTGAGTTGGCGAAGGAGTTGCCGAAACACCATGATTTTATAGTTTGTGTTTTGCCTATTTACGTATACTATGAATAGTAAGATATAATATTAAAAAGAATAAAATTAAAATGCAATATTCAAAATGGCGGCTACTATAGGGGTCCTCGGAAAACTTTTTTTTCAACGTTATCTATTCCTTTGTTCGTTTGTACATTTTTCTTGCCCAAAGCTCAACTAATCTATTTATCTCAAAAAGTTGTTATACATGTACCTATTGGTTTAAAATTTTCCCGCAAAAGACTGGTAAGTCGAACGTTCTCAATTCGTACGTGTTCGGTTAGAGACAAAAGGTCAGTCGTTGAGTCAGGTATAGTACAGAGGATGGATAGATTGTCATCGGACATTCATGATAAGCCTTTATTGCACTTGTTGTGGTTTGCGGATTGCTAACGTAATGGCACAGGAGTAAACTGGACTAGTAGTATCAGGTACATATATTGTTTAAGGTCCACGAAAACGTCCATATTGGCGGTTATTGGCCGGATGTCACAATGAATCAGTGATATTGCCAGAGTTGTTTGGGGCCATTTTATCTTCCGAAAGATCTGCATATGTGTACCAACAGAAGACAAGTTTTGACGGTTTACTTAGGAGCGAGAAGTAAAAAATATTTAGAAGTGTTAAATGTTCCATTAGCCACTTATAGTTCTTGTTCCTTTAACAAACCTCAGCTATCCATGTTTATTAGGGAAAATACTGAGCAGCGTGAGATTATTGCAAGATACCGTCAAGTCCAGCTGCATGGTACATTTTTGTAGATTTCTGCAGACTGGTATTTTCCGGTACATTTAACAAATCCGTCGGACTCTGTGTTGACTTCCGCACACTGAACCAAATACCCGTCTTAGACTCGCGGTATCTATGCGCAAAACGGCTAGTTTTGGTATCAGCTCTCAAGAGAAATAATAATGTCAGTATTTCGATGTTTATTGCTTTGTTTACGCAGCTGAAAACATTGGATACAACACACTGCTTTTCTTGTAAAACGATGCCGATTTTTAGATAATAACGGCAAATATCCAGTCGGTCCAGGTAGCCCCCATACAGATTTGAACTGGTGTCATTTTGTCGGTTATATTGTTAGTGTCTTGACAAGAGTTTATACGGAAGGATAAACTTGAATGTTTCGAGCTGCTAGAGTAGGTTTCCATAATTCAGTTTACAAACACGATATGAGCTCGAATGACCCCTGCGCGGTTGAGGGGAAAATAGGCTACGACAGTCGAAGACAGCTGAATGCACTTTCAAACAGGTGTTGCGGGAGGTAGCGTTAAACAGCTTAACGCTTCTCCAGTAGCGAGGAGAATATCTAACGCGGTATCTAAGTTCAGACTGGTGTTTTCCCGATCATATCTATATTGTCAAATTCTGGTCGTGGATGGAAATTACCCTCCCTGATGTAAGATAAAATCTCCTCTCTTACGTCATCACACTGAGAATGCAACTAGCTGTGACACGTGCCATTGGCCACTTCCGATAAGTTTTATTATACTGAGCATTGAACGCTCCAGCGAAACGGTATTATATTAACCGCAAAATATGCCTCAATATTCACTCAATCTTAACTCCGACTGTATTGTCCCTTACCGTTACCCTGATTTATACAATGCATTTAAGTAATGAAGTCCTTTGTCCGTTCTTCCCTCTTGAATTTTGCGATGAACATTCAGTTAATGCGATTTTATTTTTACATTTTGTAGAATTCCGACTTTTGTTCAATTTCCATTAAAAAAAACTGTCCTACAGGTTAGAAGTCAATCTAGTTCGGTAACGGTTGCTATATCTACGAGCGCGAAGGGACAAAACTGTAATTTTAGTTATCTTCCAATTATTTTTAAAATTCAATATTAGACCTTCCATCCAGTTGAAAAATAATTTTCAAATCTAGATAGTATTAGTGTAACTTAAATCTGAAAACGGTGTTATCATAGGCTAGATGGACAGAGCTGTGAACATGGTCGATTTCTTCCACTGGACCCTTCCACTACCAGAATGTTGTGGGTTTTTTCTCTCTCTCTCGAAAAGTATTCAGCCTGGAGACCTGTAATCTGGTACATATACGCCTGTTCTTTGCCATTCTCTCGTTGCAAAAGTACCTTCAAAACTACCACTGTTACATGGATAACTGGCAGTATCCAGCCTGGACACCTCTTATCGGGTATGCTTGTTTTTTAACCAAGCTCCATTGTCAGTATCCTAAACTATCGGTGTAACACCGGTAGCTGCATGACAGTATGGCTCTTTAATTACATGGTATAGTAAAAATATCACTGTCAAATTCATTATTGTCTATTTCCGCAATATTAAACTTCAACGGTAACGATAGTTAATTTGATTGATTTTATCCATTTAAATTGTTTTAAAATTTTATTTAGAGAAATTAATACGGAAATTAGAAAAACAATATAGGCAGATCTTTAGTATAGTTGTCTTCTGCCAAAAAGTATCTTTATCGTAGCCATTACGACAAGAAGGCTGATTTTCTAAAAAAAAAATAGAATTACACATTTAAATTTTCAAAACGTATATTTCTGTAATGTATGAACTTTCAGAGCTATATTATCATGGGTCTGTAGTATCTTGAGTAGAAATACACGTGTTGGTGAATTTGGGGAGGGGTGCAACAAAACCGGTGAGCACTATGTGATGCAAATTTACATGGTGTTAAAATTGTTTGTCGCATATCCAGCAATTAGAGAAATCACTTCTCGATCTGTTGTACCACACTTGTATCAACTTGTTAGAGTACACAGATTAGCACATCCTTCATGATAACATCTTTATGTAAAACGGCATATGTTCGGGCGGCTGGACCACGTGGAACACATATCGTTAGGCTTATGTCGATCATACTTGGCTGAGCAGCATATCGCTCATCTTCCTACGGAATAGTCCCAATGTTCGTTACTATAGCTTCACCCAGAACTTTCCACTATATCAATCTGACCTTACCCACTTATGCGAGACATAGTTAACACAGAGAACAGAGGAATATAACTTGCTATATCCCATTAATTTCAGTAAATCGAGATATTATTGACGGAGAATATAGTATGGCCGGCAAACACAGTTCCAGAAATCTAGTGAATGTTATATGCCGACATGTATGGGATCATGAAACCTACTAGTAGACTTAATGATGGAATGAACGCATAATATGATTATTAACGTGCTATCAACACCTTTTCAATCATATCACAACGGGCAAGAGAGAGAATAATCCTGTCTCACAGATCCACGTAATATGGTAAGTAGTAGTGTTAGGTGAAATTGAGCCACCTTTCACCCGGATGTAGTGACGTCATGAGGAGGATTGAGGAGGAACTAGTGGCGCCATCTGTACACATTGGTGGCAAAAACCCGCACTAGGGGGAGACAACTCTGGCTGTGTCGTTCATCATCCTCTGGACACCAAAATGGCGGCTGTGGGTGGTGGGTTCAAAATGGCGGCTGTGGGTGGTGGGTTCAAAATGGCGGCTGTGGGTGGTGGGTTCAAAATGGCGGCTGTGGGTGGTGGGTTCAAAATGGCGGCTGTGGGAGTGGGACCAAGATGGCGGCTGTGGGAGTGGGACCAAAATGGCGGCTGTGGGAGTGGGACCAAAATGGCGGCTGTGGGAGTGGGACCAAAATGGCGGCTGTGGGAGTGGGACCAAAATGGCGGCTGTGGGAGTGGGACCAAAATGGCGGCTGTGGGAGTGGGACCAAAATGGCGGCTGTGGGAGTGGGACCAAGATGGCGGCGGTGTGTGGGACCAACATGGCGATGGGGAGCCACAAATGGTCCGATTGTGTCGAGTGAGGTATCAAAGTGAAGCATTAGGATTTCGCTGACGTCCTAGTAATAAACATAATCTATAGGTGTTGTACCATGTTAATAGGATCAGTCTAGCATCTGTACCACCCTAGGGTCGAGCTTTTATTGTCCCGTGTATCTCCGCAAGAAATCAACAAATAAAATGGCGGCTCCAGGATGGTGTGGGGACGTCCTTTCCACATCACGGCGTCCATCCAAACCATAGCGCCAAATGCACACATTGACGCAAGGGAGACAACTCGTGTGGACCAAGGGTATGGAAATAGACGTTTTGGAGCTAGGGGAGTTACTCATGGTCCAATGGGATCATATGAGGTATCAAAGTGAAGCTTATGTGAGGGGGCATCTGATGGGCTGGGTGTGGGGTTGAAATAGTGGCATTCTGCGCATGCGCGGTGGCCCAAGTGTATGGAAATAGCCGTTTTGGAGCTAGGGGAGTTACTCATGGTTCAATGGGGTCATATGGGGTATCAAAGTGAAGCTTAGGTGAAGGGGCATCTGACTGGACTAGCGGCTTGGGCGTTGTCACCATTCTGCGCATGCGCGGTGGCCCAAGGGTATGGAAATAGCCGTTTTGGAGCTAGGGGAGTTACTCATGGTCCAATGGGGTCATATGAGGTATCAAAGTGAAGCTTATGTGAAGGGGCATCTGACTGGACTAGCGGCATGGGCGTTGTCACCATTCTGCGCATGCGCGGTGGCCCAAGGGTATGGAAATAGACATTTTGGAGCTAGGGGAGTTACTCATGGTCCAATGGGGTCATATGAGGTATCAAAGTGAAGCCTTCGTGAAGGGGCATCTGACTGGACTAGCGGCTTGGGCGTTGTCACCATTCTGCGCATGCGCGGTGGCCCAAGGGTATGGAAATAGCCATTTTGGAGCTAGGGGAGTTACTCATGGACCAATGGGGTCATATGAGGTATCAAAGTGAAGCCTTCGTGAAGGGGCATCTGACTGGACTAGCGGCTTGGGCGTTGTCACCATTCTGCGCATGCGCGGTGGCCCAAGGGTATGAACATAGACGTTTTGGGCTCGAGCGGGGTTTCTCATGGGCCGATGGGATCGAGTGAGTGAAGCTAGGTGTGAAGCCTAGGTGAGGGGGTTACACTAGGGTGTCGTATCCATTCTGCTCCGCAGGTCACCTGGGGGTTGTGACGTCACTTCCGGTGACCTTGGGTACATGTCTAGACTTGTTTGTGTGTGTTGATGTACTGGGGGGTTTTCCCCCACAATGGCGTTCACCTTCGGACGTGGTTTGGTGGGTCTGCGCAAGTGTGTGACGTCACTTCCGGTTTTCACTAAAACTACCTCCAAACCCAGAAGAGTTCCAACGTTCAACCCTCCGGGGTGTTTTCCCGCCCCGCCCCGCCCCGCCCCGCCCCGCAGCGCGAGCGCGCGCGCGCGCGCGGGTTCTCCGGAAGTGCGCGCGTCATCCCCGGCAGTGCCCGCGCGGACGCGGGTCAAAAGGTCAAAGGGTCACCTCCAGGTCAGACGGTCCAATATGAATAACGACAAGTTCAGCAATGTTCATACAGTTTATTATCCCCAATGTTACATCATACCCAGGCTGGGGGAGCCGCCCTGGGTATGTTTAGTATGTTCACAGCAAAACAAAATTGAAATATCAAACACCATGTTTTAACGCACCGTCACATTAGGTACAAGTGTTTACTGAGCTCAATTCAATGATCAGCATGTAGACATAGAGAGGACGTACGACATGTTATGGTATTCATCAGTGCACGAGTGACGCATTCAACCGATGGCTGTGGTGAATCACCTTGGTAAGAAAAAATGTAACATTGGTCACCCTCTTCACTGTCCACTTGGTGTTGGGTCGTTGTTGTTGGGCCCATCCCAAGACATCCAATTGTTCCACTTGGTCCAGCATCATCTCTAGTGACCTCCAGTTAATGATGGTAAACGGCTGGTCGTACACTGGGTGGAGGGCACTGGAATAGAAATAGCGCAATTCACCCGTCATCTTATGGCATAAGATGTACCCAAATGCTACATTTAATGTGAAGGCCGTAGGTTGGTCATTGAAGATGGTTTCCACGTAGCTGCGTAGACGGGTGAACTTGGTCAGTGGGAAATTGTAGATATCTTGAATAGGGCGATGACGGTGGAAACAGTGCCGTGTCATGGTCCAATGGCGCCGAGAGATGTCACTCTCTGGATCATATTCGGGTAAGAGATCGCTAGGAACATTTATGGGCTCGTCCAGAAAATGTTCGATGTATGACGTATGACTCGAAACCGTAACGGTGGGGTCCGGCTGGAAATCCAGGCTCTTCCCAACTGTTGGTATAGGCGGGCTCTCCGTCATTGCATCACCAGTGGCGTTCGTCTCCCCGGGCTTATCTTCACTGGGTCTCACCTTCCGCGGCTCCTCTTCAGTAGGAAGTTGTCGCCAAAACCGTGGAGACGGGGCATGAATCAACCGTTGGTGTCGCAGCAACTGACTGCGTCGTTTGAAGAGTTCACCACAATCCTTACATTGTTCCGTCGCGCCCTCGTGGAATGAGCGTTCGTGGCGCAGTAAATCATCCTCCCGATTAAATGATCGTGCGCAGGTTATACAAGTATACCGTGCATCGTTGTGGGTGGAGGCCTCGTGGCGTCGTAAATTATCTAGACGAGTAAACTGCTTCTGGCAAGTTGTGCAAGTGAACATCTTGGTGGTTGATAGAGTGTCTGATGAAACGGCAAGGCCGCTTCTCTTTTATAGCACGCTAGCTGGTAATCTATTTTTAGCACACTCTACACCAAGTGGAGGATCGAGACTGGTGTACTGGTGTACGACTGAGCCGCATTGCGCAGACGCGAAGTACCCGGATGATAGACACGGACGTCACCGATCCGAAAAGACACGGACTTTACCGAAAATACACGGACTTTAACGAAAAGACACGGACGTACCCGAAAAGACACGAAGATGAACGCCATTGTGGGAAACCCACACAGACAGGTCAGTACATGCATTCCTATGATGTTCACGCATAATAAAAAGGATTGGCCTGTAATCTGTGTTGTTGTTGTTGCTCCCTTTTTTGCACTAACCCATCAGAATAGTACGTATCACGGACTACACCCGTAGAGCTACATCTGGTCTATAAAACACGTCTCTCTGGATCCTACACCTTCATTTCTACGGTTGCAGAGCCATGACGGAGATCCAGCCCTATGCGACTCGCATTTTACAGCATACCACCGTGGTTAATTCACTCACGGGTTACCGAGCAGTGGTCCGGTCCATGTTTGCAGATGGCGACGACAACGAGGGGCGACGCCAGATCCTGAACGAGTTCACAGAAGCGGTCCTCGCCAGAGTGCACTCGATGGAGAGGTGTGCCATCACTCACCACTACTGGACTATGACAGCCATCCTTGATGCTCGGGCTATGGACCAGGAGCGCTCACGCCAGAACCAGCGCCGGCTGGTTGGCCTCACACTAGTCTGTGCCCTATTGACCCTGGCGCTATGGCATTGACACTATAAATACGAGGGTCAGACACAGTGTGTGTCATTCACCGATCGTCATTGGATCAAGCATGTCACCCGTCCTACGAGCCATCCTGTCCCTTACACTCCAGGTGGGGTTACACGTCTATGAAGATAAAGTCACCCTCGTGGAAGACCGTGGAGATGTTTGCTGGTCGCCCGCTGAGACCGTATCGAATACGGTGACGCTACACCGTGACGCCTGGACCAAATTTAAACGGGTGTTGAACGGCGAGTTCGACGGACACCTCATCCACATAGACAATGCCATCTACGTATACCGTGGACCCTTGTTCCCACGCCTGGGCCGCTACCAAGACCCTACGCGAGGCTTCACCCTAGTCCCCGATCTGTGGACAGCCTTGGAGAAAGTGGTGCCTATTGTGGACCAGCTGTTTACACCGGACGAGCGGTCATCAGACGAGTTGGAGTGGGCTCGTGCCCTGAGAGAAGCGGCGGCAGAACCCAATGAACAACTGTCTAGCCATGAACCCGACGACGACGATGCCATTGATTACCCGCTAGACTCAGTCAGCCCAGTGACATCACCACCTGATCCTTTGATCTCACGGGGTTGTCCCTATAAATACGGGAGACAGTCAACTCTGGTACCATTCACGTACTGACCATGGCGGAGCATATAATACTGGCGTATCTCGGCTTGACCCCCGAGGTTTTCCTGCACGTGTATGCGGATAAGGTCGATATCATGGAGGAGGTGGTGGGAGACATCTGTGATGCGGACCCTACACAACCGTGCCCGGCTCACATTCGTCTGTCCCGAGAGGGCTGGACCAAATTCAAACGGGTGTTGTCTGGTGAACTGGACGGCGATCTCATCCACTTGTGTCACGATGTGTACATCCGACGCGGCCGTTTCTTTGCTCAATTGGCTCGGCTAGATGGGGGTACAGTGCATTTTACCCTTCACCCTGGTCTATGGTCTGCATTGGAACATGCCGTGGTAGATGTGGATGAAGTGCTTATCAAGCGGCCATCAGACGAGTTGGACTGGTCATTTACCATGGACACTGTGGAAGCCCACGAAGAAAATCAGAAAGAAACTCCGGCCCAAGATATACCCGTTATAAATAAACGATAGAGCCAGGGTGCATCATCATTGTGTCACCATGAAGCGCTGGGAGAAGGTGTTGGATAACTTATACTACAGTCCCGACAGTCCGGCGGCCTATAGTGCATTGTCGGCTCTCTCGAGCGGCCAAACCCCAGGGGATACAACGTGCCCAAGTCCGAGATTGGCTAAGAAAACAAGACACCTATACCTTACATCGAGCTGTCCGTCGCCATTTTCTACGGAACCGGGTCATCGTGGGAGGAATAGATGCCCAGTGGCAAGCGGATTTGGTCGATATGAGCGCCTTTGCCAAACACAACGATGGGAATCAGTATATCTTGACGTGCATCGATATCCTATCCAAGTATGCGTGGGTGGTACCCATCCGGACGAAAACAGGGGCGAATCTCATAGCGGCGTTCAAAGACATCTTCAAGACCGGGCGCAAACCTTTGTATTTGCAAACCGACGAAGGCACAGAATTCCTCAACAGACCGTTCCAACAATTTCTGAAAGCCCAGAAGGTGTTTTCTTCCATACGTACAACGAGACCAAGGCTTCCGTGGTGGAAAGGTTCAACAGGACATTCAAAGGCCGCATGTATAAATATTTCACCTATAAGAATACAAGGCGGTATATCAATGTTCTCCCGAAACTTGTAAGGGGTTACAATCGAGCGTATCATCGGAGTATACAGAGAGCCCCCATTACCGTGACCCAACGCAATGAAGCCCAAGTCCGGCGTGTCTTGTACCCCATGCCATTGCAACGAGCACCGAAGGCGGTGTACAAGGTCGGGGACCCTGTACGGATCAGTAAAGTCAAGGGCAAGTTCGAGAAAAGTTACTTGCCCAACTGGAGCGATGAGCACTTCCTGATTAAACGGCGCCTACCCCGACAGCAGCGAGTCTATGAACTGGAAGATCTTCAAGGGAACCGTTGCTAGGGACGTTTTACGAGACGGAATTACAGCCTGTCGTAAAAACACAGCAAGACTACTACACGGTGGAGCAGATTTTGAAAACGGAACGTCGACGTGGCAAACTGTTTCATTTCGTGAAATGGCAAGGTTGGCCCAGTTCCTTCAATTCCTGGGTCTCTGCCAACCAGGTGAAACGACTATAAAGCCAAACACCACTGCCGTCATCCTTCATTCCACGTCCGACCACAGTGCTATGGACAAACAGCAGCTGCCTCTGAAGACAGCGTCTCCCAAAACGCGCAAAGCGCAAGTGAGTTTTATGGTGATAGTGCTAACCCTGCTGAGTGTGTTGTACGGAGGTGTGTTTTACGACGTAGCCTATGTCAGCACGTTACTTAACCAACTGAGAACACCAGCCACCAGCGAAACCGGTCTACAGAGAGCACCAGTCGTATCGAGCCCAGTCACCACCACCACACCCCGTGTACAAGCCACGTCGAGCTCCACACCAAGCTCTACACCTACACCAAGAACA